>JAJONR010005914.1:0-62686 GCA_029582245.1 Solanum etuberosum | reverse complement strand
AAATTGGCGGGAAAGTAGGTTATTTCGGTTACATTTGAATTTTCAACATTCCTACTATGCGTCACACCACGTCATTCTGCTGACTAGGACAAGATCACACGAGTTTTGCTTGTTTTAAAATTGATGGGAAGTTAGTTATTTCAGTTACATTCGAATTTTTGACATTCTTACTCTGTGTCACACCACACCATTATGCTGACTAGGACAAGATCACGGGAGTTTTGCTTGTTTTAAAATTGATGGAAAAGTTGGTTATTTCAGTTACATTTGAATTTTAATGTAGTAACCTACTATGCATCGCACCACACTATTCTGCTGACTAGAATCAGATCGCACAAGTTTGCTTATTTCCAAATTGGCGGGGAAAGTTGATTGTTTCAATTATATTTGAATTTTAATGTAGTAGCCTATTATGCATCGTACCACACTATTCTGGTGACTACGATCAGATCGCGCGAGTTTTGCTTGTTTTCAAATTGGCGGGAAAAGTTGGTTATTTCAGTTATAGTTGAATTTCAACATTCTTTTTCACAATAGTATAAATAGAAACTTGAATTGAATTGCAAGCCATTGAATATGATATAAGATTTGTCTCCTATTTTCTCTCAATTCTATCCCTCTTCTTCTTCTTCTTCTTTGTCCTATTCGTGAGGTCCTAAAGTTTGTTGTATAATGACATGATATGAAATGTGTTAAACGTGCGGATAAACTATACACAAAGGCGAACATGATTAATATTAAGCAGACAAGTTTGTTGATCAAACGTCTTCATAATTTTCGCCGTACTTTCCAATTATCTTATACTAAATTGACTTGTCCTACTTCCACAATACAATCAAAATTTTACTAATATAAAAGTCTAGATCTTGACATTAATTTCAAAAAATGAAATATTTAAATTAAACAAAAACAACACTCAACTCTAATCTTAACACATAAAGTAAGAAATTGTAATAAAGAAATTTTTATCCTCAAAACTCATTTTTAGCTAATTTCAAATTTGTAGACCATTTTCACAACCCTTTTACATATATTTACACCTCAAATATCCCACAAATTCCAACAAATTCAAGGCTATAAATGTCATTACCTCTATTGCTGTTTGTACGTCACATATTTCTATCCATAATTCCCCAATTAGCCCTCTCTCTCTCCGTCTCTCGCCGTTGTGAGAAAATATTTTGCATTTTTTCCAACTTTAGGGTTTTCCATTTGCCCTTCAAATTCATCAAATTTACCTTCTTATACTGTTCATCTTGTTCTTCATAATCTTCATCTTCAAGTGTATCCATTTATATAGCTCAGCTCTTTAATTGTATCCATTTTTTGGGTCCTAATTAGATCTCTTCAACAACTACAGCAGTATATCTCAGGTAAAGATAAAAACCCTTTTTTGTAATTTTTTTTTGGGGGGATTGGTGTGTTTGGAATTGAGTTATGGTTGTTTGTTTTGTATTTTTTGTGTTATGTGATAATTGTTTTTGAGATTGACTTGTATGGTACTAGTTTTAGCTTTTTTTTTAGCTGCATTTTTTGTTTATCAATGGGATATGTAGTTTGGAAATGTATAGTTTTCTACAGATGATTAGTGTATATGCAAGCATAAGAATTTGAATTGATGTTTTGAATGTGAGTTTTGCATGATACCCATTTGATGTTTTTTTCCTCTGTCATTTGGTAGATACTGAATTTGGAGTGGTATGTGGATATTCAGTGACCCATTTGGAATATTTGGTTGAAGTGAAAGGAGGGATGGTTTGGGTTTAGCAACAAGGTGAAAGGTATTTAGAGGTGTTTAGAGTTATGGGGGATCAAGTATTGGAATCAGTAGATGAGATATTAGGATCAGGGTCTGATACGAATGGTCAAGTGTTGGAATCGGTACGTGAGATGTTAGGATCAGGACTTGATTCAAATGGTCAGCAGGTTACAGTAGTACCCAGTTCGAATGGTGTGTTGATTGACCAGCCTTTAGTGATTGGGCAAGAGTTCCCGGATGTTGATACTTGTAGAAGGACTTTGAAAGAGATAGCGATATCGTTGCATTTTGAAATTCGAATAGTAAAGTCAGATAGGAGTAGATTCATAGCTAAGTGCTCCAAAGAGGGTTGTCCGTGGCGTGTTCATGTGGCAAAATGTCCAGGAGTTCCTACATTTACGATAAGGACTCTTCATGGTGAGCATACATGTGAGGGGGTTCAGAGCCTTCACCATCAGCAAGCATCGGTGGGTTGGGTTGCAAGATCAGTTGAATCACGGGTGAGGGATAATCCTCAGTATAAACCAAAGGAGATTTTGCAGGATATCCGGAGTCAACATGGGGTTGCTGTGTCTTATATGCAAGCATGGCGAGGAAAGGAGCGCAGCATGGCTGCTCTACATGGAACCTTTGAAGAAGGTTATCAGCTTCTTCCTGCATATTGTGAACAGATAAGGAAGACTAATCCAGGGAGCATTGCATCAATTGCCACTGGACAGGAGAATTGTTTCCAGCGACTGTTTATCTCATATCGTGCAGCAATTTATGGATTTTTAAATGCTTGCCGGCCACTTTTGGAACTTGATAGAGTTCATTTAAAAGGGAAGTACCTGGGTTTGTTATTTTGTGCTGCAGCTGTTGATGCTAATGATACGTTGTTTCCTTTGGCAATAGCTGTTGTCGATGTGGAAAGTGATGAGAACTGGATGTGGTTTATGTCGGAGCTCCGCAAACTTCTGGGTGTAAATACGGACAGTATGCCAAGACTTACTATACTTTCTGAGAGATCAGCTGGTATGGTTGAGGCAGTTGAGACTCATTTTCCAAATGCGTTTCATGGTTATTGCCTGCGTTATATCAGTGAGAACTTTCGAGATACATTTAAGAACTCGAAATTAGTGAACATTTTTTGGAATGCAGTGTATGCACTAACCACAGCTGAATTTGAGAGCAAAGTCTCCGAGATGGTAGATATTTCACAAGATGTGCTACAATGGTTTCACCATTACAATCCGCAGCAGTGGGCTGTTGCATTTTTTGAAGGGTTACGATATGGTCATTTTTCACTGAGGATCACGGAAGTGTTGTATAACTGGGCACTAGAGTGTCATGAACTTCCTGTTGTGCAGATGATGGAGCACATCCGCCAACAAGTAACATCATGGTCTAATGATCGCCGAAATATGGGCATGAGGTGGACATCAATACTCGTGCCATCTGCTGAAAAGAGAATTTCAGAAGCAATTGCTGATGCTCGCTGCTATAAAGTTCTACGAGCAAATGAAATTGAATTTGAGATTGTATCAACTGAGAGGACAAATATTGTGGACATACGAAGTCGTGTGTGCTCATGTCGCCGTTGGCAACTCTTCGGTGTGCCGTGTGCACACGCTGCTGCTGCACTTATCTCTTGTGGGCAGAATGCCCAGTTATTTGCTGAGCCTTGTTTCACGGTCCACAGTTATCGTGAAACCTATTCACAGATGATATATCCAATTCCTGATAGGAGCCTGTGGAATGAGGCTGGTGAGGGTACAGACGGTGGGGGAGCAAATGTTGATATTATAATTCGACCACCAAAAACCCGACGTCCTCCTGGCAGGCCCAAAAAGAAGGTTCTTCGCATAGAGAGTTTCAAGCGTCCAAAGAGAGTCGTTCAATGTGGTCGCTGCCATATGTTGGGACATTCTCAGAAAAAATGCTCTTTGCCTAGTTAATCCTTGGTTAGTTGTCAGCTTTCTTTGCTCATGCAGAAAATTTTCATTAAAGAGTCTCAAGTTGTATGTATTTTAGTAACGGTTCAGTCATGAGATTGTTACTTGGCCTCTGCCTTATCAGTTCTGCAGTTGTCTTTGAATATATCAGGAACATATTGTGTTCCTTGTACTTCATAAACCATATGGCTAATTGAGTTTCCATCGAATTGTATCAAAGAAAGCTTTTTTCATGTGGTTCCTCTTCCATATTTGTGATTGTTTTATCTAAGCTTGGGTTTCAGATACCGGATGCTTAAAAAAAGAAGAAGAAAGAGTTCAGTGGTCTCTAGTTCCAAGTTTCTTAAAGGCTTCTTCATTGTTTATATTATGTGCTTCAATATTTCTGTATCGTTAAATACTGCCTATCTTATATGACTAGAAGATCTCTATAGAGGTATTGTCCTTAGTGTCTTAAGGTGAATTTGACAGAGTTTGGTTTTGAATTGTGCTATGTGCTTATAATTGGTTTGCCTTATACCAGATCACTTCTTGGTTGAAGAAGGAAGACAGTAACATTCATATCGACAGGTCCCATGAGTCCTAAAATAAAATATCACACTTGACTATCTTATGACTCCAATCTTGATTCACTTTTGTGCTTGTAGAAGGTGGCAGGTATCTGGTCGAATAGTCAGTGGCAGGTATCTGGTCGAATAGTCAAGTTGTCCGCGTAACTGACCCAAATATGTTTTTCATAAGAAACAACCAAGTAATCACGTTCTGTATTGGCTTTGTTTGGGAGGGAAATATTGTCTAAGAAATTTTGCCCGTGTAAGAGAACTAGTGCATGTTTCTACTATGCTATATTTGTCTAGTTATTCTCTAGAATAGCTGCTTTGTTACATTGGAGTACTAAATAGCTTGGCTTTACATCTTCCTTAAAATTGTATTCGTTACCGTTGAAGGTGAATAGGTTGTTTCTGATAGACCTTCAACTCAAATAAAGAAAAGAGAAAAAAGCATCCCAAAGCAGTTTTGGACACATAAAATACGGAAGTGAAGAAGCCATGGAAAATAGTAAGGAAAGCATTACATAACATTCTAAATCGAAGAACAAGAAACTATGAGAATAATACTAATTCTACTGAAAAGAAAAGAGACACAGATACCCAAGCCTATCCCAACGGAAAACGAGACAACACTCAACAACCAACTATCCGTTTACCCTAATCCATACTCTCCATATAGTGTCCCAGTTGCAGTCTCTAATTTGACAGCCAACTATTACGTTAATTTACCAGCAAAAAAGTTGATACTACTATTCACATCTGGAGTCGAGGAATTCTAGGTTCAAGAATGTGGCACTGTTAACAGATCAAGGAGAATATTGGTGGAAATCGACACATCGAATACTCAATTTTGTTGGACCAAAATTTATGTATCATTATTTTGTAAAGGGTTTGAGATCTTTACTAGCCACTCTACCTAGTCTATATCCTAACAACACATGCACTGTTTACAAACAACACTAGTTGACCAAGTACACAATAATAATGAAATTTAAAACCTAGTACCCTGTAGTTTTGCAGTTGAATAGTCAAGAGGCTTTTGCATTTCTTCCATTTCTTTTACTGATGGCTTCACATAACCTGCAAGGCAAAGTATCCAGACTAGCTGCCCGTGTTTTTCTATAGTTCCCCAGCACGCCACATCTTCTCCATGCATGGTACTCTGCATAAGCTACCGGATTATTAGCAATGGCCTTAACGTATGAGGCCAATTCCTCCAAAGAGCTAAACTTGCTACCATCAATTATTGAATGTGGAGGTACAAAGTCCCAGACATTCGGGGCACCAAAATAAATGGGGACTGCACCAGAGTCCAGTGCGTAAAACAACTTCTCTGTTACATAACTTTCGGTCTTGGTGTTCTCAATCGCAAGGACAAACTTGTAATGTGACATCGCGCAATGCAAATGATCCCACCATTTGGGTGCTTCATTAGAATCCTTGATACACTCAGGATAAAACGAGAGTGCCTTATCTAGACCTCCAACATTGTTCAGGCACTTGCCAAACGAATGGGAGGGTAGCAAGCTGAGTAGACGTTTGGCAAGCTGGTTCCTTTGAGGAAGACAACGTGACGAAGACCAGTAAACAAGAGTATCCTACAAATTTACAAATCACTGGAGATTATAACAAGCACTTTAAAGAATGAGTAAGTGATATCATTAAGCCCAATGATTGAATATTGTACTGGAAAATTGAAGGAACAAAGTGGCCGTAAGTAATATCATTAAGCTCAATAATTGAATATTGTACAGGAAACTGAAGGAACAAAGCGGCCTTTCACTTACATTGTTCTTATAAAGAGAAAGGTGATAATTCCGATTGTTATGAAAAAGTGCGCCCGCATAGGTTGACTGGACATCATCTTTTGCATGATAGCCAATAAATATATCCTCATATCCTGATTTCTTTCTACCAGCTTCAAGATCCATGTATACACGTAATGGATCACCTCGACGTCTCTGATAAGTTAAATAACAATTGTGAGGAGGCTGGAGAGAAGAAAAAGAATGCATACTGTGTGCAACCAGTAAAAGTTTTACGTAATTCAGATTTACTGTGGGGATCTCAGCAAAGAAGAAAGGTAATTCTCCCCTCCTTTCGATGGAGAGATTTAAAACAAAAAGATGAGGGAATAGACCAGAGATTGATGCTGAAATAACAACTCTTAAGATATAATTTGCGTAACTTCATAGAATCAGAGTATGTTTTCCAACAGAGATTATTTCTCTGGTAAACTCGGCATTTTAAGAAAGAAATTAGCTTAGAGAATATTATTATAATGGTCAGAAGAAAGCAAGATTGATCAGGCAATTCTGACATGATGAACCTCCTCACAGAAAGAAAATGCGTTCCACGTAAACAAAACCAGAAAATAAAGAATGGAAGATTTACTGATGGACTAAGGTGCTTGAAAACCATAACAAAACCAAAAGAATTTACTTTTAGGACGAATAATTCATCCCACATATCCTCTAATAATAGCATCGAAAGCAGCGATGTGGATATCATACAGAATACAATTATTAAAGGAAAAAAGAAACTTGAACTGCAAAAACAGAAGCAACTAGGGGAAGTGAAACCTTAGGCACTAAGTCTTAGGTCCAACGGAGAGTATCTCTGTAGATTACAAAGTGAAGTCGTCGCCAGACCACTAAATAAAGACTTGGTACTCTATCCACCTGTACTTCAACATCTATGAGAACAAATAGCTATCTTTGATGTCCTAACAAGCTGCCAACAACTATTGTCACATTTAACTTCCTAACAAGTTATTACAGTACATAGCAATATCACAGAACATAAAGAAAAGTGCATGATGCCAAAAAAATATAGTCATACGGAGAACTTGAATTTTGCATAGGTCTAAAAGGAGCACGTATATGCTCAATTCACAGCAATGTATAAATAGACTTACTAATTGGTAAGTTGAAACAATTCATAGCAAAAATATTTCACAGAACATAGCAAGTACAATAGACAACTATTTAGGTTTTCCATCTTAATTGAATGAAAGACCTTGATCACCTTATACAAAAATAAGATTTAAACTAAGAAAGAATCATGAATCATTTGGGTCTGGTCACTGGTGTATCTTTTACCAAAATAATAGAGAGCCGGATAATCACCCTACCATTACAAGTAAAGGGTAAATTATTATTTTTTCAATTCTTTCGATTACGTTAATAACTATATGTGAAAGATAACCATTTGGTTGGTCAAGATCGCTGCTATGAGGTTCTATTTGAAAACAATATTTTATGAGACATGTATGTAAGACGTAAGTAATAAGTGGCTGTGGGTTAGTCTATCCAAAAACTAAAGGCAGGTTTCATTTTCCATTCCATGCAAAAAAGAAAAATCATAGCTGCAAGCTCCACTGATTAGCTTTGGAAAAACATCAGAAGTTTAACAATAAGGATGTGCAACGAGCTGCAGGGGAGAGGAGGAGAGGAAGCTGACGCTTCAAGATTGTATTTCTGGAGTATGACAGGTCAAAACCCAATTTAGGATGGTGACGACCCAGAATGTAAAGACTAACAAGAAGCTAAACATGAGCAAAAAAATATTTGATAAGAAGTAGATAATTCAAAATGCTTAGTGCATTCACATATATCGATTTCACATAATTTAACATGGTTAGATAATTTCTTCAGAGCATTTAATGGCACTTAAGTTGTTAATAGTATATTGCTTCTAACATTCTGAATGCTTGAGTTCGTCATACCCCAATTTTATAAGAAAAGGAGATGAGGTAGATGGAATAGAGAAGCTGCATCCTCTAGGTAACTGATTATTTGCAATTCATATCACTCTTCCATCTTATGACATCTTATCACTCTTTGGTTAGGCATAAGAAATCATATACTGATACCAGCAAGGTTCAATATTGATCTTACAATATTAGACTTTAGACATTTGGTCAATTTTATTTGGAGAGATCCTTTCATTTGCGCAAAACCAGCAGCATGCCTTGAAGGAAGTTTTTCCGACCCTGCCTCAACCCAAATTAGTAGGGTGTTGGATACATGAGTCGTCTGTTTACATTTTGCTGCATTTTTTAACGAGAAATGAGGTTCTATGACACTAGAGTTTCTCTATGTATCACGTTTATTTTATACGGACGTACAAGTAACTAAGCAGAATAAGAAGCCCTTCACAAACACCGGACTAATGTAAGTGTAAAACGACTACTTAGTCTTATCGGGCTAATAGATCATCTGCCTCCATTCTGTCATGTTTTGGAGCTAAGCTGACATTGATCCTAGAGAGTGTAGACGTTTAGAGCCTCAGACAGTAACGAACCAAAATCCACACAATCAGGAAATACCACAAAGTAGAAATATAGGTTTATCTAGATGCATTATCACTATTGATTACCAAACAAAGAACTCATTCATGCTAAGATTGATAAAACGTGACTTTCCGAGATAATAAGTGATCATTTGAGAAATCAACTCGATAAAAGAGCTAACACTGATTTAGAAGAATACCTCAACAGGAGGAGTAGATGTCTCAAACAACAAAGCATCAGGTTTATCAGCAACAACCGAAGATTTAGTCCACAAACAGCTAAGCCCACACCGACAAGAGTATAAATTATCCAAATTATCAGGAATCCAAGTCCACCCTTTAACTAATACACTCACATGATCCATCTTTAGTTCATTACACTTCAATTCACCATCATCAACATTTTGCAAAGAACCAGAAGAAGAATCCAACAACAACCCATTTCCTAATAACCCTTTATGTTTCCCCCTAAACTGAGCACAACCCACTTGAGAATCCCATTTCTTAAAAGCACCCAACAAGTTACTAAACGGGTCGGGCTCGGAAACTGAGATATTGGTCAAGATTTGATTTTTCTTCGATGGGATTGAAGAAGTGTGAAGTGGGAAATCAAGAAATCCAGAGAAGAACAGAATGATAAGTGTAAAACCCAACATGATTGTGATTGCAAATGTGTTGACAGATTTCAATTGCATTTTTCAGTTCAAGAATAGACAAAAGAAATCAACTTTTTTCTCTCTCTCCTTCCCTTGGTCACTCAAGGAGAGAGAGGGGAAGGGGGTTATCAAAATAATTGATCTGAGAATGATGATTGGTATTCTTGAAGGAGCAGTTTTTCATCTACCGGTAGTTAGATTAGTAAAAGTTGTTTGATTATTCAACATAATATTGTCTTGGAAGACTAATATAATCATACTGTTTGGATTTTGGAATTGCCAGGAAAAAGAGAGGACAACTCTGAAATCATGATGATAAAAATTAAATTTGCATCTATTTTGCGATAAATTTACATAAAATAACACTTTTTTTACGATTTATATGATATAGTTTAAATTTTAAGGTAATTAAATACGGCACACTCAATTGTAACTTACCAAGGAAATGATCCTAAATAGAAAGATATGAAAGTCGATGATTAAGATAGAAGATTAGCAGTTAGTCAAAGCATTGTCTAATTTCCTTACCAATTTTGTTATTATTATTCTCCTGCTAATCATATTTTTCGATTATGGTATTACTTGTGTTGTTTCTCATTTGCTTCAGTTTTTGTATTTTTTTCATTGTTTTTCTCCCATTTGATTTAGGTGGTTCAAAAATAGTGTATGAACATATATATATAAAATCTACCCCTATATATACGATGTAGTTTTTTTTGTTGAGGGGGTTCGGATGAACCCTTGACGCCCACGTAGGTCTGCCCCTGCACAAAATATGGAATAACATTGAATTTGTTGTTGTTGTTAGTTCAAATTCTGAGAGTCGATTTTTTGTAAATTTGATCGTGTATTTAAACATACAATCTTTTTTTCTTTAAAAAAAAAATCATTTGCATACTTGGAAACTATATTAAAAGTTCAATAAGTCACAAAAATTAACAATTTAAAATATTAAAAGAACATGCAAATGGTCCTGCAGTTGCAAGCAAATACACAAGGCCAGAAATTCTCTTAAACATAATATGCATAGTACTTATTGGCATAACAGTATTAGAGAAAAGAACCCAGACTCTTCATTTCATACATTTCTAGACAAGACTTCTCGATACCTAAACTTAGCTTCCTGAAAGATAAGATTACATGGTAACAACTCTTACTGACTCAGTCATACTCCAATTCATCTGGAGTTACTGGTCGTTTAAGAGGGATGATAGACTTCTTTTCTACATCTCGTGATAGTGCCTTCCTCATATCTGGAACAGCAAACACGAAACAACGGTCATAACAGTGACAACATCATAGAGCAAAATGCAAAGGGAAACTATATCACAGTAAGATGCAGCAACTTACCCAAACCATCTTCCTCCCCTGAGTAATAGCGTAAAACTCGCCTATATATTACGTAATCAAGCTGGAAAAGACGAAACAGTTAACAGGATTAATACCAAGAATCAAATTCATCCAGATACAACTACAACAAGGTTAATCTCAGGAAAAATTACTACCTTCTCGTACATCTTTATGGCTGGTGTATTTGATGCTCTCACAAACAAGTCCACAAAGTAAGCCTTATCGCTACAAGAACAAAGTTCACCTTAGTGCCAAGCTTGGACAGCATATCATACAATTATAAAGATGGATTCAGCTAGTAGCCACAAACATCGGCAAAGTTTACAAAAAATGTCAGTGTTCTAGCCTGACACTAACTTTATACCATGACACAAAGTGAGTGCTCAATCAAATAAGCCCATCATAGTTTAAATAGAACAAAGATCAAAACTAAATTCTTTTAGGAAGTCCAAAAGAATAGAAGGTTACTGATCTCACTCTACGCTCCGTCATATTAAACTTCATGTCATCATGCAAAGACTGGTGAAGCCAAGTAGCAAGAATATTAGAAAGAAAAACACAAAGCTGAGCTCCACAAGGTTAATTTCTGCTAAGATGAAACTGATCTAATTGTATCACTTCACACTCCACTTTTATGCCATCACACAAACTTACATAACTTTTTTTTTTGAACCTCGTAACTTCATAACATAACTTTTTTTCAAAAGAAAAAGATAACTTACACAACATAACAATGCCTGGAATAACAAGACTAAGGGAAATAGGATACCACTTTCAGTATCCACCAAACTGGAAAAGAAAGGAGGTTCCAGTATCCACAGTACTACCAAGGTCAGAATCTAGAAGGCTAAAATAATGTTTTTATTCCCTAAAAAAGGCAAAGGATATGCATAGATTTATAAAGGTCGACCCGAAATTTGCAGTACTTGTACAAGTGTACAGTTCAGTTGAACTTCTATGAGCAGAATTCACAATGTAGACTACACTATTTCTGTAAGCTACAATAACATACAAGGAAGTAAACCAGAAGGTAGAAATGTCTGTAACATGATTTTAGGATGTCTAGTGAAACAAACCACAAGCTAGATTAAAACAAACAAGTGGAAAAACTGTAAACAAACTGCTCATGCCAAGTTAAAATTTAATACAATTCCGTGGTAATCTGGAAGCTTATACATAAAAAAGAATTGTGAAACAACAAAATGATAAATTTGGAAAGATGAATTCAAATACTGCAATCAGAATTCATGAATACTGTGAACTAACATCTTACAATGTATGGACTTCATTTCCAGGATTCTAATTATCACAGACATTAATCCCTCAGTAATAGAATTTAGCAAAGAACAGTTTTTACACTGTATAGGTTCTTACATCTTATCACTGACTTCTTCCAGCAGGTTCATCAATTTCTTGGCTAATTGCTGCCTCCGATATTCAGGAGCCACAGTTACTGCAGTGACGTGACCATGCCAAGATTCACCTTGTCCTTCAACTTTTCCCATAACTGTAATAAGCCAGACATTAGTTTTAAAAAAACAAATGTTTTCTTAGGAGTAATTTTTCAAAACATTGATAACATACACACTTGATTGGTTACAAAAAAAGCCCACTCTTGTTAATTTATTAGAGCCAGAATCCACCAGCCAGTAACCAAAATAAGACAACTACATAATTGACATTCTAACCACTTTGTCACCCATGAAGAGGCCAGAATACACCAGTCGGTGCCAAACAAAGTACATAATTGACATTCTAACCACTTCGTCACCAACAGAGTCCGGCATCTTTAAATAAAAAAAACAACACTGAGTAAATGAAACCTTTTCACCGAAGGAAAGTATGAGAGAATGATTACTTGCATCCTTCTTAAACCTAGGATCTGTTGAGGAAAATTTCGAAAAACATAGTGTTAGCATCTAGGGAGGGACAGAATTACTAAAATCCGCCTAAACCAGCACAAGAAATCTACTTTCCGTCCCCAATCTCTTCTTGAAAGAGAAATGAAATTCAGAATGCTTAAGGCCAGCAAAGATCCTTGCCATTCCTTGCTACAACCTATTGTTTGACTTAAATTCAATAAAGCAAAACGATTCTTTGCAAACTATACTGACCAAAAATAAACTAGAAAGTCAAAGTTAATGTATACCTTGCATCAAACAGTGCTGCTGAAGAATCGTCCTCCAGAAAATCCCCCTCCCTCCATCCACCTTTAGAAAACAATTTGCTCTTGAAAAAGCAGGTAAGATTGAGGGAGAGCTTTAGGCATATTATTTTCAATTCTTGCAATTATTTTCTTGATCTTCAAAGATTTTCTGTATTCTTAACAGGACTCTAGACTCTTTCTACTTAATTGGCTCCTATCTACCACTAAGGCATTTAGTCAATCCTTCAAGCTTATATTTGATATTACTAATTTACTCAATCTGTATATAAATTAAATAATCATCAGTCGTCTGCTTAAATCATCACAAAAAAGTGATGAATTTTAAAATCTACACTGGAATAACTCACTGTATCCCATGATGTGGCCGCCGGGAGCCTCTGCAACATGGAAATAGTCCGGCCATCTTGCCATATAGGTCATATAAAATGACATGTTGAACTGCAGCAAATGTTAAAACTCATTTTTTATTATAACAAAAGGCACTAAAAATCATGCTAAAATTCATCCAAATTTCACAAAATACTATAAATCATGTTGAAACTCCTTTCAAATTTCTAAAAGGCATTCAGAATCATCTTAAAACTTGTTTATAACTCAGAAAACACTACTAATTATGCAGTTTTCGCTAAGAATTTACAAACAAAAAAACGAAATTTAGGGGGAAAAGAAAGGGTCAATTGGTTTACAGTTTCAGTGAGATGATCCAAATTCACTGAGGCGAAGCGAAGAAGGTCATTGCAGCTGAATCTACGAATCGTCGTCATGCTTTCTCTCTCTCTTCTTCGCTTTCTCTCTCTAAGGAACTCTCTGGTTATCTGTGAGGGTGATAACCAGTTAATGGACCCCCGATGCCCCTTTGTGAACATGACGGCCCAAACTAGCATACACCCGGCCCACAAGGAATGTCCTCGTTAATTTACAATAAACTATAGTTTATATAACATAAGTTTTGTACGATGTTGGTTTGGAGGGTGGTCATCCGTGATCAATTCCATCTCAATGCCTCCTAAATCGAATATATTGTATAAGGCTTGCCTAATGTGATTTATTTGCAGGCTATTACATAGGGAACATATGTTTTTTTATGAGGAATTTTCGCAAATAGCCACTATAATAAACTTAATTATGCGTCTTAGCTATAGTTTGGATATTTACGGGTTGTAGCTACAATTGAAGTTGCATCATTTGTATAATTTGCGGATTTGTATAATTCATGGGTTTGTATAATTTGTGGGTACGTTTATATAATTGAGCTATTTTTATATAAACTCGAAATAACTAATTTTTAAAACTAAACACAAACATCTGAATTTTAAACAGGTATAAAAATTATATTATACAAAATTACAGTATACAAATGTTATACAAATTCCGAATTATACAAACGTGCAAATTATACAAACTCGAAACTCCGACTCACGTGATTATCACTGAACATTGATCGCGAGTGGTAATTACCTAAAACTATAACTATAATGACTAATTAACTAGTATATATTTGCTTAACCACGTAATTTTCCCTTTTATATATCATAAAGAACATAGGTACATAACTCATCAATCATGAACATAACCCAAATAATCAATTTTACAATTCTAACCATTCATTTTGCAATTATGGTGATTTTTGTCGTTGTTTTCAAGACCCATTTGATTTTAACTCACTTGTTATTTATGAAATTTAAGACTCACTTGTTCAATGCATTATATTTATGTGCTCCTTAATCTTATTTATCTTGTCATAATAACCTCTCTTCAATTAAAAAAAGAGAGAGTCGATCTATAGTCTACACAATCGCAATATTGAAGTATGTTTATATGTTCTGGTGAAATTTCGAGTTGAATTGTATAGTATTATCTTATCCTGGAGGAGATGGGCTCTCTTGTTCAGGAAATGGAAGGCCCTAGCTTCAGCAATTTGGCATTTATGATATGAATATGAATATCATCAACATTTGGTTATGGCAGTCAACATCCCATAACTAACTAACCGAATTTGGTCTGCTCTCATTCACTTAATCTGCCTGCATCCCCCCTTACTTTGTTTCTTTTCTACTTTGCTCTCATATTAAAAAGAGACACGATTTCTCAACAACTAGCATCATTGAATTTATACCACTAGACGGTGTGTCTAGCTGTTTTTATTAAGAATATATAATAAAAACTAACAAGGGTTGTAGTAGATCAGTAGTAAGTATTCTTTCATTCATGATGAGAGGTATAATTAGACATCATGATCAGATTCAAATCTACATACATCATTTGTTTTTTGAATTTATACCATTAAATAATGTGTCTAACAGAAATAAGTACAAGCAAGGAAACTAGCTAGGCCTTACCTTCCTAGCTAGTTTTGGGTAATTGGGTTAGCATTTCTTTGACATATTGAATAGTATGTTATTGGGGATCTCATGTTATATATTGCATGCTCTGTACGTGTGTTTACCTAATCATCAGCATGTACTTGCACTTACGATGCATAAGATGACCATGAGGATAATAATTAATTAGACATCATCATATTCAAATCTAGTACTACATGTATAATATGCATCAATATATGATAAGACATTGAGTTCGAATCTCATTGGCTTTAAGGTTCGAATTCCAATGCACAATGCATGATGATATGATAATGACCTACGAGACGTAATGCTTTGCAATAGTAGGACGTGGAGTTTGAGTCTTAGCACACGCCTATATGGACATGAGTTTGAAACTTCAATGAACCATAACGATATGCTAAATGAGTTCACCCAAATCCCAATGCGTTATCATAGTAAGACCTAGGGTTTGAGCCCTGATGCTCTATTTGTTAGACATTGTAGTTATGAGATTGTATTTGGCATATGCACCAAGTATATATGTTTTTGATTCAATCATTCGGTATTCAAAATTCACAAACATCTACTAATAATCGAGGCTCAGACACACACAAAGAAGTAGAGGAATGGATGCATTTGAATTTACTAGATTAGGGTATGGAAGGAAGATATGAATTTTCCTGACACCATGTGCTTCTGCTGAAGCTCTTCCCTGCATGGAGATCAGAACCATTGCATCCATCATATAACCAATAAAACCCTAGCAAACTTAGACTCTCCCAAGCCCTATTTAGCCATTTTGCATGGACATGATCACTCCATCAGTCACACATTTTGGCCTCATTCCTTATTTACTCCTTTTGTACTTATTACCCTTATCTTCTATACCCATATAATAGAAAGAGAAAAAAAATAAATATATCATGAGCACATGCACTTGTTACACTATATAAATAGACCCTTCTATATATTGTCTTTCAAACTTTGAAATGCCTAATAAAAATACTACTACTACTAAATTAGAAGATCATGAAGGTAGAATTAGATCAAGAACACCAAAAGGGCATTTTGTTGTATATGTTGGAAGTGAAATGAAAAGGTTTGTTTTGCCTACATCTTACTTGAAGAATCCATTGTTCCAAAACTTGCTTGATAAGGCTGCTGAAGAATATGGCTTTGATAATGGCAACATAATCCTTCTTCCTTGTGATGAATCCACATTTCGCCGGCTTATCGCCATGTTAGCAAGGTCTAGCTCATTCAATAGTACAAGAATAAACCCTAGCTAGTTAATCATCAACTAACATGATCTTGCATGCTTCTATGATTAGTAAATAGAATATTTCAAAGCTATATATACTGAAAGTGTAAACAAACTATTTACACTATGATCGGTGTATATATATATATCTTAACTTCTTGTAATAACATGTTATGGATAATTATCACTAGTTATATATCTTGATCGATCTATATAGTGGTAAGCTGTAAATCTTTAATTCTAACTAAGCTAATATCATAAAATTAATTATTTTCGAAATGATAATATATAAATCTAAAATAGGTGAAATGAAATGTTAAAACAATAATGCACCTGACAAAGCACCAAGCATAGGATCCTTCTTTCAACATCATAAATACAGTACTACAATACAAATTAAATAGGACGACAGAGAGTATTCAATTACGTGTGTGTTGTTGAATTCATAGTCAAATATTATCACCGGTCTTCATTATTATATAGTAAGTATATTGAACCATCAATTTTAAGTCAGTTTGCAGGCTATTGTGGATTGGCATTTTTCCTACGACAACCTCTGCTTCTTATGACAAACATTAAAATAATTTATTTTAAAAAAAAAAAAAAAACACGACTGGCAGGAAAGAATAACGATTTCTTAAACAATTTGATCTTCATATACTTTTAGTTATATTCCCTCCGTTACTATTTAATTGTCACTATTTTAAGTTTCACGCTCCTGAAGAAACTATATAAGTTTATCATTGTACCCTTATTTAATGTTCTCTTGAAGTCAAGTTTTTAATAAATGAACATAAATTAATTTACTTTGATTAACTAATTTGACAAATGAACATAAATTAGTTACTTAATTTTTCTATATTGACAAATGTATACTTTCAAGACTAATAGCTTTCAAAGGGTAAATAAGAAGAACGTTGTCATTTATGTATTGATTTTGTGAAATGACAAATTTAAGAAACATTTATTTTAATTAAGGACGGCATATAAATAGAAACGGTGAAAGTAATAGTCAAAGTTAAAAGGGAAAAAGGATAAATATAACTCCAACTATCGTAAATGGTATGCAGATACCCTCCGTCATACTTTTGGGACATTGGTGCCCCTGCCGTCCAAAAACTAGAGCATATATGCCGTTCACTCTAACGGAAACTAAATAGGAACACGTGGTACAATCTTATCTGTCAATCCAATATTTAATAAATGTTGGGTCTTATTCATTTTTTATTTAAAATTTTCAAAAGATACATATTTAACAAAAATAAATTAATTTATCAAATGCATGAATAACTATTTTTGGCATAAATATTTGTCCTATTTTTAAATTTCATAAAATATATATATTAAATATTTATATTCACAATTTTATTTATTTTGATAATTATATTTTAATATACTTCAAAAGAGTTATAAAAGTATGATTTTCATAGTATAAAAAATAAAAGTCATAATATAAAAAATATAAGTATTTAATATTAAAATATATGTGTGGAGTGCAATTAGCATATAAGTAAACCAAGGCAGAAAGAGAACAGTTTTGACTCAAAAATTTGCAAAATCATCAATTATGAGATCAATATTTTCATTCATTAGATTTTGTTTTTCAATTCCTTATTTCAATTCATATAAAATAAAACGTGAAATAAAAAATAGATAAACTAAAAGTGGGATTAAAAAACAATAAATAAAATAATAAAAACACAAGTTATAGTATTGGTTCATTAAATTACACTTTTTTTTTTCAATTGTTATTTTTGATTTTGACCAAAAAATATTTTCTATCGTAGTTCTTTTCTTTTCTTTAAAGAATAAGTTGCAACACAAGTTGAAAACTTGTGACATTGTATTGCATGGTCTTAATCAAGTTCTTTCAAAATTTAGTTTTAATATTTTTTTTATTTTCTATTCTTTAATCTCCATTTCAATTCATGGTCCTCTAAGTAATATATATATATATACTAATTTGTTTCATATTGACATTTCTTCGATGCTATAAGTTGTGAAGATCATAATGGTAAATTCTTAATATGAAAGTGCATAATATTACTAATATGGAAGGTTCAATAAGTTAGAGCCTAAGATTCTGTGTTCAAGAATTGATCTCTTCAACATGAGTAACTAAAAAGCAAGAAAAATTCAATATGCATAATTCATAACATTTTTCTCATTATGAGTACATCAAATGTGAATTAAAATACATTAACATTTGCTTCAAAAAGGATTGTCTTACAATACACATTTATATAGATATTCATTAAGAAACACAATAAATTATCATAAGTTTACACATTTAAATTTGGGGGTTATGAGGAGTTATAGAGATTATGGATATATAAGTTATGAAGATAAAGAGATACATATTTCTTAGTTTAAGAAGGGAAAATTAATGAGATTAATTTTAAGGAATGATAAATTCAAAGTTCTAATTATTTTTGTAGGATTAGTTTTCTCCCCTTATTTATTTAATAGGAAAAAATGAAAAGGTAAAGATTTTAACAAATGAAGAAACTTAAAATGTGATAAACAACAAATTACAATTAAAAAAGTGTTCTACTCGAAATTAGTTTTATTATTCACAACTTTACATATATTCTCATACGATTTCATTACTAACTCACATTGTCATGTGTTATTCATTCACATTAAAAAAATACCAACTTTATATGTTTAATTAAAACAACAACAATGTAATGTATTCTTATAAAGTGATATGGGGTGTGCTCAATTAAAATATATTATTAAAAAAATTTAATACTAAAAAGAAGATTTATTCATTTATTTTGTGATTGATTACTAATATGATAGACCATATCATATATTTTTAGGGGCAACAATATCCAGTAGATATAAAAAAAATGTACCATAGGTAATATACCTTTTATTCAACCATTGCAAAATTTAAAATATTAATTAGCTAGAAATTGACATATATATATAAAAAAAAAAAAAATGTTCATCTTTTCATCTTCAACAACAACAACAATGAATAGAATATCCATTTTTTTTTGTTCAAAACGAAGAAATAAAATAAAAGAGAATATAATACTATTAATTGAAATCAAAATAATACAACAATGAATCTTCAAAATGTTTGGAAATCATTCAAACTTTTATACTACTATGACCCTCTCTTCCTGAATCTCCAAGATAATTAAGCTTCCTTCTTCATTTTGTTGAACTTGTACAAAATAATGTGATGAATCTTTGAAGAATATATCTAGGATCTTCATCAAAGTGAAGGTCATATTGTGACATTATCTTTTCTATGTCTTCTTTTTTGATTATTAAGTATATGATTGATGAATAAAAAGATGAAGAAAAGAAAATTAAAAACCTATACTACTAAAAAGAAAGAATGAAAAAAATGGAAATGAACATTCAACATCTCTATAGATGATGGGTATTTATAGATTGGATAAGCCATAAAAATAGTTAGAAGGGAATTGAAAAGACATGCTATTTAAGTAGAGAATGTCAACAGATAGAGGTTTTTTGTAACTCATTATATATAATTACAATAGTAAATGTGCTTGGATTTTCTTAATTAATAAACAAATTATTTAATGAAAAGAATGAAGAAAAAATGTCAAAAAAGGAGAAAAAAGATAAATAGGAATGAAGGTCATAGAGAGGTGACACATCACCTTGTCTTGATTCTCCTTTATATATATATAGATATAGATTATACTAGAAGGTCACTATTTTTCTAGTGAGTTCTTGGTTAAAAAATATTTTGTGGTTGTTTTCACTGATATTTTAGTTGAATTAGTGTGAAAAAATAGTAAATGTTTTAAATGGAAAAGTTAGAAAGTTTTCTATTATTTTAGTGAAATTTGTTTCCTATGATGCATTTTTTTAGTGAGCTAGTTTGATGAAGAATAAGTGGAAAATGATGTTTTATATAGCACAAATTTTCCATTGATTTACGGTGGGGAAAACCTTTGTTTCTAGTAGTATATGGACCCTTTTTTTGATATTGTTTTGACTTAACACAACCTTTTAAACATATCAGTAAATTTTATTTAGACCCTTCAATTACGACTTATTTCATTTGACATATGATAAATTGTTCTTACTAGACATTTTTTTTGTCAAAATTTTTAACATTCTCAAGTGTTTATTATGTAGATAATTTTGTTAAACTTTGGACAATTCACTTATTTTAAACTATGAAAAAAGTCTCAATAATTCACTTAATATGGATGAGAGAAAGTATTAGCTAGAAGGTAATTTGATTAAATTATCCTTATTTATTATTTTCTCTATTTAATTTATCACTTTTGTATCATATTAATATCTCTCAATATTTTTGACTACGGGTAAAAGTGAAAACAAACAACTAATTATTCTTGATTTTCTAAAATAACAAATTAAATATTATAAACCATTTATTTTTACTGAGAATGGAAACTATTTAAAAACGGAGGGAACAATATAGTAAATATCTTATGGGAAAAGAACACTTGTATCCTAAGCTACCACATTACTTTCATAGCCCCTTTTAACTATTAATGCGCGTTTATTGCTTGATACCATCAAAGTATCTATATACTTTGACGGTATCAAAGAGGAAGTAGCAATGCTTAAGTGAAAACACTACTCAGTTACTCCTTCTTGATACCATTAGAGTATATAAATACTTTGATGGCATCAAGGAGGAACAAACAGTGTTTCAGTGAAAAGACTGTTCAATTACTGCTTGATATACCAGAGTATACAGATACCATCAAAGTATATATAACTCTGATGATATTAATGATGAAGAAGCAGTGGTTCAATGAATAGAACAAGGGGCAGTCGAGTAAATAGTATGGGTCGTGGTCAATCAGGATAAATATATTGGGTTGGGTCCAATTTGTATAATATTTTGTAGATTTTACACAAATCCAATAGTGTTAAGAGCTAATTACATCATATCCCTACTCTTTTTCAAATTACAAAATCTCATAAATCCGGTGGAATCCGGATACATCCCAAGACGTCCTGATACATCGCGTCACAAATTTTGAATACATCCCAAGACGTCTTGATACATCGCGTCACAAATTTTGGATACATACAACGCGTCTTAGTTTCGGATACATTACTCAACGTCCCGATACATCGTGTACGTCTCGATTGATACATCGTGTAAAGTGATGTATCCGATCAATACATCGCGTAAAGTGATGCATTCGACTGATACATTGTGTAAAGTAACGTCTCGATACATCGAGTGCGTCCCGATTCATCGTAAACTGATGTATCCGATCGATACATCACATAAAGTGATGTATACGACCGATACATCGCGTAATGTGATGTATCCGATACATCGTGTAAAATAGAAATTTTTGTAATTTTTTCAATTGGTAGGAAATTTTAAATAAATAAATAAATAAAATAAGTTGTATATTTAGGTAAGTTTACCTAATGGGTCTAATCTGTATAGTTTTCCCATATCTTGTTTAGTTATGTGATGTGATTTTTTAAAATTTTAATTAGTCAAGTAAATTTCATTTTCCAAAATGGCCCACAAATGCAGCAATGCATGGCGTTATTGACGGTTTGAAGCATGCGATTGCGTGCGACAATTCCCCAGGGGAGTTGGGCCTTGCCAAACCCCTCACACATCACCTAACTTTGTTAGGTACCAACTATTGGTAGGCGTAGGACTATTCACGAGGATCGTAGTAGAGTGATAAGTATTTAATCAAAGATTTTGAATTATGTAATCACCTTTATTAAAGAACATTTTGTCTTTTAGTATGAAGTTTTCAATTGGTAATTTAGATTTAATCGAACTTCTTTATAGATACTAAACAAGTTAGAAAAACAAAAAAACTATTATTATGACTTAGGAGAGATATAACCAGAAAAGGGAAGCTTACAGAAATGTATATTCAATCATCTAATTTATCAAATATGATTGAAGTATACAATATTTTGATGGGAAATTTTTGCATATAGCCACTCAAAAATAACTTAACTATGCTCCATAACTATAGTGTGCTAATTACGATTCATAGCTACATGTTAGAGGGAGGAGAGAGGTGAGAGAGACTGGGAGAGGGAGGAGAGAGGCGAGCACGAGAGGGCAGAGAGTGGAGAGAGGCGAATTGTATATTTATCTGTCAAATTGTATATGTATATCTGTCAAATAATTGTATATATGTAAGTGATATATATATGTATTTGTACATCTGGCGAGCAAAATTGGAAGAGGGAGGAGAGAGGCGGGCGAGAGAGGGCAGAGAGTGGAGAGTGGCAAATTGTATATGTATGTCTGTCAGATAATTTTATATATATATAAATGTTATACATATGTATTTGTATATCTGGCGAGCGAGATTTGGAGAAGGATGAGAGAGGCTAGCGAGATTGGGAGAGGGAGGAGAGAGGCGATCGAGAGAGGGCTGTGTGTGGAGAGAGGCTAATTGTATTTGTATATCTGTCATATGATTGTATATATATGTATAATTTGTATTTGTATAAGTGACGTAATTAGAGCTAAAATTAAGTTGCGAGTCGTGATTAATTCAAACTATAACTATGTTAGCTAATTAACTAGCATATATTTGCTTATCCGCATAATATTCCCTATTTTGATTGTATATGTTGTGTATAGATATGTATATTATATATAATATTAATATAAAGTATACACAGTTTGTACATTGTACATATTTATTATTTTTCTCTTTAAAAAACTTATATTTAAAAGAAAATTGATACTATAATGAGTAAATAATAAAATCAAAGAGTTGAGTTTATATTCAAAATATCACAAAGTGAAATACATGCTGAAAATAAGATCGATTATTTTAATATCAAGCTAGTGCTGATTAATAATTTCAAATAACTATCTCATACTTTTTTTTTGGGAATTACCACTAACTTCATCACTAAATTATTCATAGGTAAAAAATTATTTTGATAATTTGTTATTAAAGAGAATCAGCTCTAAATTTTGTTATTTACCTATCAAATTAGTCTGTCGTTAATGCTTAAATTAAATACAGTTTATATAATCAAACATTTAAAGAACTTAGAGAATCCTATATCTTTTCAGTGTTAAAAAATAATTGAATCATAAACTTTAGATTTATGTAAGGGATAAGTCTATTAATCTCATTTATTAAGCACGCCAACTATTATTTTCTACCAGAATTGCCTACCATATGGGGCCTTAGTTTGAGATAGATCACACATTTGTCACTTGCATAACATAATCATGACCTTTTAGTCATTATGGTTGTGTTTAAGTGATATTGTCTTCGTTGGGCTTAGATTCGTACAACTTTAAAATGCGTTTTATTCATGTGAAACTTCTTGTCTTAAGCTGAAATGTCACATACACTCTTTCATGAACTCAAGGTCGTCGCTGATGTTTGTCCTATATGACACCCCAACTTAGATACCAAAGTACCAAACACACCCTCTCACGACAAATCACAGGTATTCAATTGGAAGGATTTGGTTGATATTCCATATGATTTGTCTCAACTTCAAGCAAATTTAATTATACTTCATTGCTATTATTACAACCGTCCAAATAATAAATATCTAATTTGGAAGATATATTATTATTATTACAACTATTTGTGTCAACTAGTTAAGTATAGTCATATTTATTAA
Organism: Solanum etuberosum; assembly: GCA_029582245.1. Classification (NCBI taxonomy): domain Eukaryota; kingdom Viridiplantae; phylum Streptophyta; class Magnoliopsida; order Solanales; family Solanaceae; genus Solanum; species Solanum etuberosum. The sequence goes on along the minus strand of JAJONR010005914.1, from coordinate 38,774 downwards.
TGATGAAGTATAATAATGCAATTATAAAGAGATGTCCTTTCAAGGAAGTTACTCAAGTGCCAATTTCTTGAGGGTACATTCAAGTAAGTCACTTAGGAAGTGCCAACTTCTCGAGGGTACATTTATATCTTCATATGCACGTATAATACCAATACTAACATATTCAGTATAATTTCAAAAGTGAAATTATTTCGATAAATCATTGGCCCAAATGAAACCTATCAAAGACGTATTTGAAAAAGAAAAGTATATAAAAATCTCAGTTGGGATTTGATTATTTATTTAGCATGGGATAAAACAAAGATGGTGGTCCATTGTAGTAAGTGCAGTTAAAAATTGATTATTTAATGTCTGTTATTTAATTTAATTTTAAGTTAAAGAATTGTTTGCCTTTTCAAAGCCAAATGGGACAGATTCTTACCCAAAAGATTTTGTAAAAGAAACAAATCTTTTTTGAGATTTGCCTCTTTTTATACACTGAATCTTTTCTTAAAAATAATTTATTTTGTCTTTCTTTTTGACTTATGAAGAAACAAATACTTATTATATTTTCTTTTATAGGGCTACAAAAAGAATATTCTTAATCATCGTGGTTTGTACTTACTTGTACTTCTTAGTGCATCTCTTTTCCAAGAAAATAAAAGGAAAATAGAGCAGAGAAAAGATAAACCCAAGTTTCTGATTGTTTCTATAAACTTAAGTACGTAACTTGTTTATAAACCAAACAACCCTATCAATTTAATTAATTCAGTCTTGCTACTTTTTTGTAGAGAAATAAAACCAAAAAATTGTGTAAATTAATTAGTACTATTTTGATTTTAAAATAAGTTATGTTTTTATTGTTCCGTTTTGTTTTAAAAATAAGTGATATTTTATATAATCATGAAGACAGTAATAATGTTCAAACAAATTTTCACCTTGCACAATTTTTTCCTTAGGATCGGGACTCGAGACTATTGTTAGTTCCTTCTATGTATGTCAATTTTGATTTTGAGACAGACATCGCAAAACTACTTACATTAGTATATATATATATATATAAAAGGAAAAGTGGATTTTGTGATGGATAAAAGGTAAACACAAATCTACGAGACAAGAAAAGGTAACCCCACCTTTTATTTTTTACGTCAAATAGAAGTTAACCAAAAGCAAAGCCAAAATATGTGGAAAAAAATTAAGATATTTCTTAAAAGGGTATTTGCTAAATTATTTACGTAATGAAGACGTAATAATTAAGGGGTCTATTCTTAAAAAGAAAAGAAAAAAAAACAAATCTTTTTTAGTGTTTGTTTCTAGAAAAAATCAAATTCAACTACACTGAAACTTTTGAATAATTACAAGTCAAACCCTTATGTAATAAATTTCAATTTTATTACAAGTCAAACCCTTATGTAATAAAAATCAAATTTCAACTATTGAAGAATTACAAGAAGAAAAATCATTACCGACAAAAGTATACACCAATAATGTGATAACTATTTTACATAGTATTTGTAATTTGATTTATTATGTAATAATAAATTTCAATTTTATTTTACACTGTAGAGAATATTTCTCTATTATGTTAAAACAAATAACTCATTCTATTTTCATAATTATAAATCTCACTTTTATGAAGACTAACCTATAAATTTTATTTAGGTGGCTTGATATATAAGAAAATCATTACATCAATGACGTATTTGGGTAGACGAAAAATATTTTTTATAAAATCTTTAAAAATAATGAAAATGACTTCAAATTAAATATAAAAAACAAATTTCTTAAGTCATACTCAAATTGATGGTCTTCCCTCCACCCCTTCACTTTTTCACCAACTTACCCTACTATCCACCTAGTTTCATCCAAATAATATTTTTTGCTAGATTACATATAAATCATTCTGAGATAATATTTATTTTGTTTACTTACTACTAGAAAATAAGTAAACGACTCACATATTTTACAACTTTTTTTTCTTCGTAACAAATACGAGTCCCTTTGGAGTTTGGACATGCATTACGAAATCGATTGTTTAGAAGTTGAAGTTTTGTTTGAATATACAATTTAAATTTTTTAAGTTACATTTTTTTTCATTAACATGAAAAAACAAGTTGTGGTCATTGTCAAAATTTTCTCAAATCTTATACAATTTTACCAAATGATCAAATCATTGTTCAAAACAAGACAACAATATATCATAAGACAATGCATTGATAGATCACATATTTGTGTGTTTATTTTATAAAAAAATGTTTGCAATTATAAACTTTCAAATATACATATTTTTATACAGATTCACTAGTCAACAATTATAGTAAATTATTATTATTTAATATATTTTTTATATAATACGGATAAATTTTTCACGTCGAGCATGAGTTTTTTTTTGTTTTGCAAAACTAAAAATGTTGAATCTTTTTTTTTTCTTTTACCAACTATAAACTTATTAATCAAGTTTTATATTTTGATTTAAAATCTCAAAATATGTTTTTTTTTCTCAAAAAATTTAAAATATGAAATCATGATTTGTGTGCTCCTAAAAAAAAAAAATACCTACCTACCCACTCCCCCTTTTAGAGTAGAAATCCAAAAAGGACAGCCAAGTGGGGACACAATAATAATAATAAAAAAACTAAAGAGAATAAAAAAACATGGAATAAATAAAGTCAAGTTGAATTGTAGTCTAAAGAAATGGTCGAAACTGTGTCGTTTTTCTCCACAGCAATTTCCTCGTGCGTCGCTACTCTCTCTCACCTGCTATTCCCCGTAATATCCTCACGGAAATCCTTGTTCTATTTTATTTTATTTTTTATATTTTTCTTTTTGTAATTAATTATTCTTTTTCTTTTATTTCAAAAAATAATTTATTTTAATTTTTCCAACCATATTCTTAAAATCTAAGGAGTCAAAATACATTCATATATTCTACATTCACATTAATTAAAAATAAGAAAATAAATTATGATGAGAACAATTATTGTGTTTACTCATAACTTCCATATTCAAATTTTATAAACAAAGAAAAAATTAATGTTTGAGAGAAAATTACTTAATAAGTTTGATCATTAGATCCATCATGCTACAAAAAACTATTTATGCTCCTAATTATAGCAAAAAGTTATCAATATTCTTTTTTCTCCTTATTTATTTTCAAATTTTGTAGCTTTTTATACTAATATTTTATTTCCTCCAAAAAAATTATCTTTCTCTTTATTACTTTCTGTCTCTAATTACTTGTCCAATTTTGAATTGACACATCTATTAAGAAAATAATGACGGACATAATGACTTTATCATTTTACCCCTATTAATTATGAAGTGGATGAATTAAAAATTTAAGATTTTTAAAAAGTTCTACCTTTTTCAAAATTAATTAATTGAGGGTATAATAGATAAAAAAAATTGTCCTTTAGGAAAATTGGACAAGAAATTAGAATCAGAGAGAGTATAATTTAGATTGATTTCACTATTGTATTGCATATTTATTTTTATATTTTTTACTTGAGTCGAAGATTTATCGAAAACAATCTCACTATCTTGAGAGTAAGACTGCTTATATATACCATCCTTCTCAAAAGACAGAGGAAGACTGCTTATATACTATCCTTCTCAAATTTTATTTGTGAAATGTTGTTGTTATTATTTAAATTGATTTTCATAGTTGGTGTCACCAAATTTCCTTTACCAACCTTCCAATTCTCCATTTACTTTTTAATATTCCATATTTTTTTATACACTTCTTGAAAGGCCAAAAAGGTGATAAATCATTATTTTTGATTTCCGTTTTTACTTATCAATTGCAAAAATTTATCCTAAACAAATATATATTCCAGCTGTAGGTGGGACCCACTATAGCCAAAACTTTTTAATTCTACTAGTCTATAAATAACAGCTCTTAACATGAGTCCCCTTTTTTCTCTTCGCCATTTCTTCACACTCTTTCTCTCTTTATCTGGCGATCTCGCCGGCGCTCCGGCCATCATCATCGTCGGAAAATCTCCCTTCTTCTCATTTATCTCTCTAGCTAAGGTCGTCTCTCTTTCTCTCCCTCATACATATTTCTCTGCATATTTATCTTCTTTCTCTAAAAGCTTGTATTTTCTGTGTGTGTTTTGTTGATTTTGTGCAAAATCAGCTCTAGATCTATTTTGCTTCTCAGAAAGCTCTTTTACTATGTGTTTAATTTAGGCGCCTTTAATTTATTTACATTATGTTATCTTTTTCATTGTATTTGGATCTTAAGTTTGTAATATGCAGCTTGTTCTCTGAATTGGGATATGGAGATTTGATCTTTTGTATGAGCTTCCTTTATAGAATCCAATTTTTTTGTTCTTTCGAAAATTCACATCATTCTGTAGGAAAAGAAATCTGAACAGCTTGATTATGGTAATTAGTAGCAGTTAAATATGTGTACTTTTTTTCTCTCTGGATAAGGTTATTTTGATTATGGTAATGTAATTACTAATGACCAGCATTATTACTTATTGGATACTGTAGTCCTTTGAAAATAAGATTGAAAAGTGAAATCCTTATTGTTCTTACTTTGTTTCTCCCTTTGTATAATGGTTGGGAACTTGGGATGATGGCTATTGTTCATTGACTCACTTTTTGCTTTCAGTTGAGCCATAATGTTACACAGATTCGTGTTCTGTACAATTTTCGTCCCGGATTTTGATACTAAGTGATTTTCTGGACTTCCTGACCATCTATTTATGTGTTTGTACATATATGCACCTAAATATTCCAACTTTTATGTACAGAAAAGCGCCTTTTCCTTTTTATGCGAGATAATGTTTGTGGGTTGAGAATTACCAAGTAATATAGATCGATAACAAGTTTGTGTTTTTATATTGGTGTGCAACTTGTATTGTAGTCTAAAGGGGCTAATGCTTATGATTTCTAGTTATATGTGATTTTCTGAAGTTCTGTATATGTCTTTTGACATACTTGAGCGAATTTGCACACACATGTATGTATGTCTGTGTCTATGTATCTATTTGTGTGCCCTTAAACTACTTCTGAGTATTGAAATAAAATGGGTCCGGATGAAGTGGAATGGATTCATATAGCCGATCTATCTAATTTGCTATTGGGCATAGTTGATTGATTAATACAAATGCATGCTCACAAACACCAGTATTTGTGTGCGTAAAGTTCCTTCTTTTTGTGCGACACAGAGTGCTAGTGGGTTGACAGGTAGCTAATCCATCCCTTTCAATTTGTTTGTCTTACTTTCCTTTTTAGTCAGTTTAAAAAAAAATCTCTCTTTCCTTTTTTGGCAACTCCTTAATTCCAACTTTCCACGCAACATGTTTAAGACCACAAGATTAAAAGACATTTTGGTACATTCTATATATCTTTAATTTAGATCACAAGATTCGAAAGTCTTCTTTACTTTCTAAAACTCCGGGCCTAGTGAATACGAGACAAACAAATTGAAACGAAAGGAGTACTATTTTCCTAAGAAGAAATAACAATTTTGTGTTTCTATATGGAGCTGCAACCTGTATTTTGTTCTTAAAGGTGTTATTGTTTATGATGCAGAGTACTTCCAAGGATTGAAGGTTTAAGGCGACCATGGAAGAAACTGGACTGAGAAATGTGGGCTCCAGCTGCTCCATTTCTGAAATAGATGATTATGATCTCTCGAAGCTTCTAAACAAGCCAAGGCTAAACATAGAGAGGAAGAGATCTTTTGATGAGAGGTCACTCAGTGAGTTATCCATTGGCCTATCTAGAGGTTTAGATCATTATGAAAGTGCCTCACCAGGCCGGTCAGTCTTGGACACCCCAGTTTCATCAGCCCGGAACTCTTTTGAGCCCCATCCAATGGTTGCTGAAGCATGGGACGCTCTACGCCGCACTATGGTTCATTTTCGCGGACAACCAGTTGGCACAATAGCTGCAATTGACCATGCCTCTGAAGAAGTCCTCAACTATGATCAGGTCAGTATTTATATGAAATCCAAGTATTACAGAATCTTGGTGCTCTTATGTGATATTGATTTAGTAATTTGCATAATATTGGTATCATATACTATGATCAGGTATGACTTATTTGAACAAAAATGTGCGTTGGTTATTGATGCCATACATATAAATGTTGGGATATTGTCATATTGATGCCGAAACTGGCTTTAATATGGAGTGAGGTACAGTGATGTGATAAGGAGTATAATAATATCTGTTTTATCTGAGTATTTATCCAGTGAAGATTTTGTTTGATGTGTAGGTTTTTGTTCGAGATTTTGTGCCTAGTGCTTTGGCCTTCCTGATGAATGGAGAGCCAGATATAGTCAAGAACTTCTTGTTGAAGACACTTCAGCTTCAGGGATGGGAAAAAAGAGTAGATAGATTCAAGCTGGGAGAAGGGGTTATGCCTGCTAGTTTCAAGGTTCTTCATGATCCTGTTCGTAAGACAGATAGCATAGTAGCAGATTTTGGTGAAAGTGCAATTGGAAGAGTTGCTCCAGTTGATTCTGGGTTTTGGTGGATCATTCTTCTCCGTGCTTACACAAAATCTACTGGAGACCTGAGTCTCTCTGAAACAACAGAGTGCCAAAAGGGGATGAGACTTATATTGAGCTTGTGTTTGTCTGAAGGATTTGACACATTTCCAACTCTGCTATGTGCTGATGGATGCTCAATGATTGATCGGAGGATGGTATTATATTTTGTCATCTTACCTTCTCAATATATTTGGATCTTCTTATCATTGTGATATAAGCATGTTTAGCTTAGATGATTGGAGCAGTTGATAAGCAACAAGAGCTGAAGCTGGTTTTATAAATAAGGAGTTAGTTGCTTGCAATTTTTGTGATCGGGGTTCATTTAGATGTGTACCCTTATGTTCTTCTATGCATTCTCATCTTATGTTTCGTGGTTATTGCTCTAAGATTCACAAAACTTTCAGTCGGAAAATGAACTTGTGCAACGGATTGTCTACTAGTGACCTTTAGCTTTGTTTTCTTTGTCCCTGCGACAATGTGACATGGGCTCTAATGCATAGGAAATGGATTTTAGACTCTAGTAGAATTCAGTGAATGTTCTTAGCGTAGATCTCTGTTCTAAGTTGAAAGTAAACTAGCACTTTGTACATCCCTCAGATCATCAAAATGCATCCTAAGCTAAATTTCGTGGGAGATTTGTCAACAAAACATATAACACTGTAAAATTTTGTATCCGTAGCCCCCTAAAAGTTTGTTTGCATCATTAGCCTCTTCAAATGATGTTCTAGTAGTTCTTCTTTCTGAAGCTTTATGTTGTTTTTGTAACCTTTTAGTACCTTCTTGGAACCCTATAATAAAACTTTTACCTTATCAGAAAAATAAACATAACACGGCTTATCTAGTGAAATTTTAGTTTCTGTTTTTTTAAGAAAGAGAGAAACCATAACATGGCCTAATTGAATCGTTTCTGGTTATGCCTCATGCGTTGAATTGCTATCTTTCATCATTTCTGAAGCTTCTCTTCCAGCTTAGTTATCCGTGACATACAAATTTCTTTAAAAAATTAATGTTTTCAAGTCAATGAATGTCTAGAGGTGAACCTTTTATTTACGTTACTCTAATTGTTTTGTCTGCATATCTGGCAATGATTGGAAAACTCTAATAGTAAATGGATCTAAACTAAGAGACTGAAATTCTTGGCTTTGTGAGTTTCCTTATCCATACTTAGAGGACTAGATTTTTATGCTTAAAAGAACAGTAACACAAAAAATTTGTTTTGTAGTGTTAAATATTAGAATGTCATTACCTGGTAGTTTCTTGAAAATTAGGTCCCATGATTGGTGTTTTGCCTTCGAAGAGACATTAATTGGATATTTTATTTATTGTGGTTGATTTTCAGGGTGTTTATGGATATCCTATTGAGATCCAAGCACTCTTCTTCATGGCACTGAGATCTGCATTGGCCATGTTGAAGCACGATACAGAAGGGAAAGAATTCATTGAGAGAATAGTGAAGCGCCTGCATGCCTTGAGTTATCATATGCGAAGTTATTTTTGGCTCGACTTTCAACAGTTAAATGACATATATCGCTATAAAACTGAAGAGTATTCTCACACTGCAGTAAATAAGTTTAATGTTATTCCTGATTCCATCCCAGAGTGGGTATTTGATTTTGTGCCTACACGTGGAGGTTACTTTATTGGAAACGTTAGTCCTGCAAGGATGGACTTCAGGTGGTTTGCTTTGGGTAACTGTATTGCCATCTTGTCTTCCCTTGCCACTCCAGAACAAGCTTCTGCTATTATGGATCTCATAGAAGCCCGCTGGGAGGAGCTAGTAGCAGATATGCCTTTGAAGATATGTTATCCAGCAATTGAAAATCACGAATGGCGGATAGTAACTGGTTGTGATCCCAAGAATATTAGATGGAGTTACCATAACGGAGGATCTTGGCCAGGTTCGACCAGCATCCTTCTGCACTGCATTTTATTTGATACTTCACTTCTCAACTCTTGCAACTGCTCTTACACACTTGCTTATGTTACTCATGATTCACCTCTTAAACACAGTGCTTTTGTGGTTGCTAACGGCTGCCTGCATTAAAACTGGACGGCCACAAATTGCCAGACGAGCAATTGATCTTGCTGAGAGCCGCTTACTCAAGGACAGCTGGCCTGAATATTATGATGGAAAGCTCGGAAGATACATTGGTAAACAAGCAAGGAAGCACCAGACGTGGTCAATTGCTGGATACCTTGTAGCAAAGATGTTGCTGGAGGATCCTTCACACTTGGGAATGATCTCTTTGGAAGAGGACAAACAAATGAAGCCTGTAATCAAGCGATCATCTTCATGGACGTGCTGAGATGTTGAGTTGAAGCAAGAGACAAACAGTAGAAACGGATAGAGAAACACAGAAGGTGAGAGATCTATTTTGTTAACATTACAAGAAACACAATTCTTTGGCTATTTCTGTCCTTGTAGGTTTGCTCAAAAGTTTCCTTTGTGTAAATTAGTATCATCCAGCCAGATCAATATCTTGTTTTTTCTTAAAATAAGAGACTTTGTTTTGATAATTTCCACTGTGTTGGACCAATTTTAGATAATGATCATCTAATTGTTTTGACAAAGACAGTGAATATGATGTTTCCTAACTATATTGATTGTTGCCCAAATTAAACAAAACGTATTGATATCATTTTATCCCTTTGTTGCAAGCTATTCTCAATGATAGCTCCCCGCTCTGACTAATAATTAAACAAACTAATTAAATGGAACACGTTTGTTAAAAAAAAATAGTTTTCTTATTTTGCTGCTCTGTAGATAAAACAATAATAATAATAATAAAAAATTCAACTAAAAAGAGGTGTAAACTGTCAACAAAGCACCAATTATCGAAGGAAACAGTGATTAGAGGATAGTGTAGAGAAGGGTGACAAAATTGGCCTATATGAAAAAATGATTTTGCCCAACTTGCCTATGAGTTAAGATAGTCCATTTTGGTCTAATTAAAAGTTAAATGGACCCCTGAGAAATTCTCAAATTACAACAACAATAATATATTAAGTATAATTTCACTAATTAGATATATTGTAGGTAGAACTTTACCTCGTGGAAGTAGATGAAGCTTGTCAAAATATTCTTTTAAACTACATTTTTTTCCCTTTTGATACATGTTATACAAAAGTCAGTAAATGATAACAATATTAATAGGCAACTAAATAATTTATATGAAAAAAAAATTAAACATTTGATAAGAGTTGGGTAACTTACTATTCTCCATTATTTGACCTATTTTAATCCAACATATTTTAGCTCAAATAATCTTTAGAAGAGTTATGATCCGTTTAATTCTTTCTATTTTAATTTAATTCAACTCACTTATTTAACATCTCACCTTGTGTCAATCTTATCAGGTTATCAAAATGTAACATATTTGAGACAGATGGGTCCAAGAATAAGAGCTCTAAGATAATGAGCCCAAAAATCAATATAATAGAGTGACATATTTTGCGACCATTGTTAATTTGGATCCCACATAATCTTAGCATGTCACTATACAAGAAAATAAAAGTTGCCTAAACGACCATCCAAGAGAATACTTCTCTGAAAAATTAAGAAAAACACTTTATTTTTTTCCCCAATAATTTAGAAAACTACAACCTCCCAAAATAAATAAATGGAACGTTTGCCTCATAACATATGGAGACGGATCAACTACAAATACAGATGCTGTTATTTAGTTTATCTAACGCCTTCTTTAACTGAGGGTTTATCTTCGTAAATATTTATTTACATTATGTCATATCAATTTATCATAGTTAAATGACGTAATAGGGTGAAAATAATTTATTAATAAACACATACATCCAAAAAGATTTGGCACCTTTTAATTTTCATCTATTTTTTTTTTCCGAACTTAAATTTAACAAGTTTTAAAATTTACTTTGACATGATAATTTTTCTTCTTACTTAGTTGTCTATTATTATTATTTCTAATATTTCATCTTGTTACTTAAACTAATTTCTTAATTTTTAAGAAAAAGAGGGAAAATATATATTTTGGGGCCATCTCCGCTCGGCCATAAAGTGCAAATATTCCACGTGTTTCTTTTCACTTTTTTTATAAAAAGAAAATATTACTTTAATTGAATTATTATTAGTTATTCTTTGATCTCAATTTTGATAACATTCTCTTTTTCATCATATTTTGAATAAGTTATATCTTAATTTTTAGAAATGATAACTATTTTTAATAAGTTATACTACCATATATGATCAGAAAATCTCACTTATATCATTTCGATCAATTATAAAAGAAAATAGTATTTTGAAAAATTTAATTATACATAATTGAGAAAACAACACAATAAAAAGAAAAAAATATGTTTAATTTATCCTTAATTTAAATAAAATGAAACAAAAGCAATAGTGGTATAATTATATTTTACGAATAAATGATATGGTGCAAAGGAGGAGACTGTCTCTCTTTTAATCAAAGATTTTGAATTACGTCTTAATATAAAAATATTTTAATCTAATGCAGGTATCAGATTAACGATAAGAAATCAAAGATGTAATTTATTATTTGGGCAAGGAGGAGAAAAAGCTTTTTGGGCCTTAAAATGAATTTACCATTATAGTGTCAGCAGCAACAAGAAGAAACAAAAAGAGAAAACTAAAGGCCTAAAATTGATCTCTTCAACATTCACATATTCTTTTCTTCTTCAATTAGTCCGAAAAAAGCCAAAGCAAACTTGTCTACCCTCTTTGAATTCTCCTTTAATGGCAGCAGTAACCAGAAATTAGCAGTGTTCTCCGAAAAGGGTCTCTCAGAAATAGAGAAAAAAGAACAATAAGATTTTTTTTTTTTTTTTGAAGAAGAGTGGTTATTTGATGTCGCTGAGAATTAAAGCAGTTGTTGATAAATTCGTACAAGAATTGAAAGAGGCATTAGATGCTGATATACAAGATAGGATAATGAAAGAGAGGGAGATGCAGAGTTACATTGAAGAGCGTGAACGTGAGGTTGCTGAGCGTGAAGCTGCTTGGAAAGCTGAACTTTCTCGTCGTGAGGTACACATCTGGAAGTTATTTGAACTTATTTTCTGATTCTTAAATTGGGTTTGACTGAATTTTTCGAAATATGGTGAAGCTCGGAAATGGGGTGTTTTTGTGAGTTTTTTCCTCATTTTTTTGGGAGAGAAATTGAGTAGAAAAGAAATCCCTTCTTTCTTTGGATAGTTTAGTTTTCTTTTGAGTGTGATTTCTGGCTTTCCATTTTTCAAATCAGTCGATCAATCAATATTTTTGTTTTATTTGGATTCATTTCATTTACTATGAAAAACGGATGGACTGAATTACTCGAACATATACTGTATACTGCTGATGGGAAGTCGGGTGTTTCTTTTTGTTGATAACCGTGGTGTCCGACGAGCTTGCGTGTACCTAGACTAATTTCATGGAGTACCTCCCACCTCCCACAAGCAACAATACCAGATAAATGTGTCCATCAAGGCTAAGATAAATGGAAAGAAATCACCTAGTGTTTTTGTCTCTGTTGGGAACAAGTGCTTTGTTTTTGTGAATACATCTTCTTTTATGAGAAGTGGAATAGATTTATCAGCTTATCATAAATTTCAAAGTATGCCCAGAAAAAAAAAGAACTTTTCATCTTGTTTCATATAACTAAAAGCTGAAGGGACATAGTTAGGATGAGTAGGTTTTTCCCTGTCCTACTTAGATCAATATGTATTAATAGGGCAACGAAGTAGACGTAAAATTAAGATGTTATTTTAGAAGACCTATAATCTTTCTGAATTAATGCAGACTTAGTAAGAGTATAACATAAAGGAACAAAGGACTAACTTTGGTTATTCCAACTAGTTCGGACTAATGCTTAGTTGTTGTAGTACTTACATTGGGTCCAATGTTTGTCAGAAGTCTTTATAGTTTGTCTAGAGACGTGTATGTCAGTATATGTATAATTATGAGATGAGTGAACCTCTAGTTTTCGAGAAATCCGAATTTGCCGAAAAACACAGATTACTAGCCAGCACCAAATAGAGTAGAATGATCACATAGGGTTCTTAATCTAATCCAGCTAGTTGAGGACTGAGGCCTTGTTGATTTATTGTTGATTGATTGATTGAATGGAGATATTGATTAGCTTACAATTCCTTTCATATCACGCTTGAGAAAGTTTTAGTTTCTTTCTTTTGATAACTAATATTGGAGGGACATGATGGAGGACATGTAACATTGTTGTTTTCCTTTAATTTATTAGTGGTAGTGAAATAAAATGAGAGGTTTCCTTCATTGTGTTTAAAAGATACTCGTTGACCTCTTAATGTCTATGTAGTGCCACCTCACATTGCCTTGGAATTTTATGTGGTTTGAAAGGTTAACTGAGCTATTATCTTAGGGCTAGCCAGCCAGTTTTACTTTCACCTGAAACAAGAGATGCATCCTTGTTACAGGCACTGGATAAGTTTATGGTATAGATTGGACTTGATGATGTACAAACTTAATGATGCCATTGGAATATCAAGTATCAATATAAAAAGTGGACTACAGCCCTTGCTTAATTTTACCTCCGGTCAATTTGGTATCATAGATTATCTAGTTGACTGAGGTTTTGTAACCTAATGTATGTACCAGGGTCTCAACAAGAGGCTCCTCAAACGAATTAACAGAACCTGTGTAGTCTAAGATTGATCTTTTTGGTTAAAGACCAGCCAGTACGAATTTTGCAATAATTAGACTATGTATAGTGAGGTTTTAGAGTTTGTGTTCTCCCTGTTGCATTCAAATATTTCTCTATTAAGGCCAGCTGAGTAGTATGTCAATTGTGATCGACAACACATTAAGCCCCTGCAGTTGAATCAGAAATTATTCCTCAGTGATATTGTTGTGTGGAAATTAAGTAAATCTGCAGAAGTTTCATTAAATTACTTCCATAAGAAACTTAAGAAGATAGAAATGTTTTAGGTCGCCTCCCATAGTTGTACTTGTATATCCTCAGAATAAATGCATATCCTGCACTTTCAGATAGTGCACTTTGGATCTATTTAAAGCTCAAACACTAGGACTCTCAGTGTGATGTGACTCTAGAACATGTCCTCTCACTTATATGTTTATGCAATAATGTATAGTGCCTTTGAGTCAATGTCATAATTTACAAGATTATTGTAACAGAGCAATCAGACAAAAAATTTCTTGATCCTGTCCTAAATTCTAGCTTGCCCAAGTCATCCCTGTATTTGTTATTATTCAAGAGATTAAACAGGGTTGGCCGATTTCTGGATTCAAAATTTTCCACCCATATCTGTCGAGGCAGTTAAGGGATCACATGTTTCCCTTCATATTTACATGAAAGTCTTACTTTTAAGTTTTAACCATATTAAAGGCCTTCCGAGCGTACATGTCATATGGAAACTTGATGTAATGCATGAACCGTAATATGTGACCATGGAGCCTCCTTCAACATGGTTAAAAGAAGACTGAACCTTTGGAGCCAGATATATTAGAACCTAAATTATCTTGTAAGAATTCAATACGCTTGTTGCTGCCTTACTACCATTGAGTGCAAATTGAATTGGCTATTCAGGTGTTTCCCCTTTAAAAGATTACACGCTTCCTCTTGAAAACCACACCTTCCAGTGGCATATCTTCTTGACTTGAAGACGGTTAATATAAATTCTAATTGCATATTACATATCAAAAAAAATCTTATTGCCTGTTGCATAATTGTTCACTAGTCGTTCCACTACACACACACACACACACACACACACACACACACACACATATATATATATTCAAAACCAACCTGCCAGTCAAGGCCTTTTTCTTCATCAAGTTTTGTAATGTGCACCATTTTGCCAGCAACCATTTCTTGAGCTTAGAAAACCATTTGTAATCCCAGTCTGGTCGGATGTGACTATTGGAATGTTATGTGTTTGTAATTTTTTCCAGGTCTTGACTTACAAATATAGGAATAGTATAGATCAATTTTGTAATAGTGAGAGCTGAGAGTTGTGTAAATGCTGATTTTTTCACAATTAAGATAGCTAGTTGATTTCAATGTATTCCCATTTCATGACAAAATTTCACATTAACTGGAATAATCATTTTGCATTTTGTTCAATACATCTATGTTCAGTTGTTCCAGTTTGTTCAGTGTCACCTATACATCTCAATTATGGATTAAAGAGGTTCCATGTTTCTCTAGAAAGCGAACAGTGGACGAGTACCTGCTCCATACTTTCTAATATTCTTGACAATTCGAACTGGCTCTGATTCTTTTTCTTGATTTAATACGAGTTTTTGACAGCTTTATTCTGAGAATTTACACGTTCCTAATCTTGATAGAGGTCAAATTAAATTCCTTGCCAACACCTGATATGCAAATTGAGAATGGTGAAATGTCAAGTGAATTTTAACATTTTCAGACCTGGGTTTTTTGGCACACACAAGCATTTCTTTTGTTAACTTTGCTCTCTTAAATGTTTCATGGTTTTAACACATTGAGCTTAAAATCATGTTTCTTATTTGTAGCCGCGAGAAAGGTGAAAAATGGTCTATGTATTCGAGTTTATAGTTCAATACAAAAGTTATATTAGTCAAAGAAGGAAATATATGACCATTTTACAGCGTTTTAGCTTTTATAATAGTTGCAAAATTTTGAGTTAAGTATCTAGTGTATGTGCTTCTATGATAGATGATGTTCCCTTGAGTAGATTTGTAACATGTCACAGTTTTGATCCCAGGCGGAAATTGCTCGGCAAGAAGCCAGGTTAAAGATGGAGAGGGAAAACCTTGAGAAAGAGAAAAGTGTACTAATGGGGACTGCATCAAATCAAGACAATCAAGATGGAGCTCTTGAAATAACAGTTAGTGGGGAGAAGTATCGTTGTCTGAGATTCGCAAAAGCAAAGAAGTGAAGGCACTAAAAGTAGGAGCAAATATCAGTATGTTTGTTTAGACACAGCTTCTTTGCTGGATGCTCATATAAATTTTTAATCAAGATTGAATTTATGCAGCCTCTGTTACTTAGGAAAGAAAAAGAAAATTAGATCTGTGCCTCTTTGAAGTTCATTGATAAATATTACTGCAATTTTTCTGTTGTGCCTCTTTTAGTCATGAGCTTATAAATCTGTTCTACATTGGAACCCTGAAAAACTCGAGTTTATCCGAGCCTTCTCTTCCTTTGGATGTTGTCCAGACAATTCTACTGTTCACATCCAACTACATCCTATAGCCAAATATTGTTTAGGTTATGAGTCCGAAGTCGATTCCTCATAGAGCAAGGTAGTTCTTCAATATGTCATTTGCACATATAGGTATTGTTTTCTAATATTTAGGAAACAAACTTGTCCATTTCTAGCTGTTTACTGTTTGAGGCAACATTGTAACAAAGTCCTTACATATTAAGCTATTAACTATAGTAGCTGAGAGGTCCTTTCCAGGTGAAAAGAGAAAAGAAGGCTACTTTTCTTCTCCTCTTTTTGTAGTAAAGTAGTTGTAGCTAAGGAAGTGAAGTTTGAAAATAGAAAAAGAAGTCTAATAAGGAGACAAACTCCATTATATAGGAAAGACTATCTTTGGTTTAGTTAGAATTGGAAATTTTCTCTTTACAGAAAGGTAATTCCAGGTCCACCCATTGAAAAATACAATTTATTAGTTCACTTGCTGCCTTTTTTCTTAGTAGGCCAACCTTTTAGTGTAAACGCGAGAGGCAGATTCAAGATTTTAAGCACTGTGACACCTAATATTATTGCGTTGCGATGAATGCAAACTTAGTATAAAATTATGTAATTATATATATGTATAATCTTTGACTTATTGGCTACGAAAGAAAGTGACTTTACCATGAGAAGGATAGTGATGTCTACATTGTTGCTTATCTTAAATTTCATTTAAGAAATGATTATATGGGATGAATTATTGTGTGGTAAAACAAATAATAGTTTGATGACTTTTCTTTGGTACGAATTTTTTTTCCTTTCATTTTTTTCATGTTTGGTTGAGAGAAACTTCGTGAAAAACTTTTCTGAAAAAATATTGAACCAAAATGTCACGGACGAAGTATTTCACTCCATATGACTTGTAAATTATAGAATCAGACTAACGATAATATATTTGAGATGAATTAATAATTAATCACATGTTCTTTGAAATATCTTTTAATTAAGTTCTTGTGAAGTCACTGCCAAAATTCTAATTATCCTACTTCAAAAGTTAGCAAGAAATAGAAAGTAAATTAATACAAGCTAATTAATTACATAAATATCAGATAATAATAACCATATCTAAGAAGCAGTGGGATGAGTTGGAGTGAATCATGACCAGCTGCTGTATTGATTAGTGGTTTTAAGTTCTGAAATGTAACAATAAAATTACTCTAGTACTTGATGAAAAAAAAGCAAAACTAACACTCCTCCCGCTTTAGTAATTGGTTACTCAGTTTTTACTTGACATAAAATTTAATAAAATAAAGAAGATCTCTAAATTTTATGGTGTTAACATAAAATGTATCAAATATCTTTAATCAGAGGTGGAGCTAGGTGGGAGTTCGTGGGTTCGGACGAACCCACTAGCTTTTCCGTAGACCCTATATTTGTGTTAAAAAATTAAATAAATATATATGTATATTAACTCGTGAATCCCTTAACAAAATTGATTGATAGCTTAGTGGTAAGAAAGGGTGGTGAAAATGCTTTTCATACTAGTGTTGTGGGTTCAAACCCAATTTTTATTTTGATTTTAAAGAAAGCATGTTTTTCAATATTTTTCTCTCCTAAAATTTGAAACCCCTAAATTTCTAATACTGACTTCGTCTCTATGTCATATCAAACGTATCACGGGAAAAGTTTAAACTATAAATCGGACGGTGTATAATTAGTATTAAAAGATTATAGTAATAAAAAGTTAGGTGAGGGAAGTGGGGTTGAGTTGTGATGAGCTGTGTATCCTTGTTAGGATTAGATGCTTTCACCTGAGCTGTCTTCCCTTTCAAACTTTCTTCAATGAATCCAATTCTGAGTTTAATGTGTATGGATAATGCTTCTTTTTATAATTTTATTATATATTATCATATAAAATTGACTTATAAATATATATATTTAAAAAACAAACTAATAATTTATTACAACAAATTAATAATATTATAAGCTTTATATATTATCTACACCCCAGTAAACAATTTAGAGTCTATTCACCCATTTGCTACCTCCTGGATATATTTAACGTCGGAGTTAGAATTTGAATTTTAAATTTTAAGACAACGATGTCATGTGTTAATATTTGATTTTGAATTTAATTTTTATATATATTTTTTAAATATAATTAAAAAATTTAAATTAAAGCTACTAAGTTCGATCATTGTACATAATCTTCCAAGCTTATGCGCCTATCATTATTTCTTTGGGTCACTTTCTCTGACTTTTCTTAATGTTGAATGTTGGGTGAGCTCATGTGAGTACAATTTTTCTAAAGTTTATCCTGTTTGATATCGTTTTTACAATAATAGCGTATTTAATATACTCTCATAAGTAAAATTTGAGAAGAATATATACGTAAATGAGATTATTTTCAATAGACGCTATGATTTGTTCATTATCTTTATTGAGTTACAAAAATGTGCGTATAGTAAAGTTTTGGTTTGTGACAGCTACAATAATAGTGTCACATCAGCATCATCAAAGAAGAGTTGTTCGTTTTTTCAGATTTTGTGGTAGCAAACACATGCAGAAAATTCAGTCTTGTATTGTTATTTATTTTTAGCAATTTTGCTGCATTTAAGTTTGTATAAATGCATACATGTGTGTGTATATACAAACACAACTAGACAAGTGGCGCTAATTTAAGGGGCCATTGGGTGGACTTCAATATATATAGTGATGGAGCCACGTGCTATAAAGGTCATTAAATCGTCTTATTAATACATATGGTATTTCAAGATTATTTTTCTTCAAATTCCTTACTAGAATTTCTGGCTCGGTCTTCGCTCGAAATGAAAGTTTCCCAAGGGTACTACTAAAACAAACTTATATAATATAGCCATTATCAAAATCTAATAAATCTTGCATGTTGTCATCGTATGCCAACTTGATCATTATGTATTTGCTATTTTGACTTTGGATTGTATAAATACAAGAAAAAATAATTTCACAAAATATTTGTGTATACGGAATTCGATTAGTCCATTATCACAAGAAAGATAATACATATAGTTGTATTCTACACCCGTTTATTTAATTAACATAAAAAATAATTATACTATCAAATCACTTTTACTTGAGAAGTAACTTATCTTATATTTCAAGATTATTAATTTCGTTTTTTTAACAGTCTAACATACAGATAACTAGATATTCTTTGAGCACATAAATCAAATTATTAAAAAGCAACTTGGCAAAACTAAAAATAATAAAAGCAACCTTAAATACTACAGTAATAACTTTTATTTATCAATAATATAGACTCTAGTCCTTTTAGCATTAAATCACATCCTTTAAACAAGAATTATATTATATAAGTAGAATTAATAACCTAAAGATAAGTTCATACAAATAACATATAAGGGCCAATAGGTGTAGAATTTAAGATGTGGCTGCATCAGAACCCACTAATTTTGACACGCACTTTATATCAATAAATTATTAAAAATATCATAAATAATTAATTTTGAATCCGATAAATCAATAATAATTAATTTGAATCTAAATTCAAGGATCTCTTATACTAACCATGATTGCGATGAGATGAATATAATATTTTATTCATATTTTAAAAATACACATTGTGAAAATAAGGATGGTGAATATATGTGTGAGCATACTAGGAATGATAAGATTAGAAATGAGATTATTCGTCATAAGATAGGAGTGGCCTCCGTGGTGAACAAGATAGGAAAGAGAGATTGAGATGGTTTGGATATGTGAAAAGGAGATGCATAGAAATGAGGAGGTGCGAGAAGTTAGATATAGTAGGCACAAGAAGAAGTACTAATTAGGCATGACATGACACAACTTTAGATTACCAAGAATATGACCTTAAAGAATAGAGTGTGTAGATTGCATATTATGACAGAAGGTTAATAGATAGTAAAATATTGTCTTGTTTTTCAATGGTCTAGGCTTGTTGATGTTTGCTATTGTACTAGCCATATTTTTTTGCACTTCTTCTTTTATTAATTGTCATGTTTATTTAATATAGGTGAATTTACTATCTTTGAATCAAAGATCTTTAAAAAAATAAAAATTAAACACATTCTATCCTCCTAAACCTCACTTATAAAATACCTCTATACAAATATCGAACGTCGGCCACGAAAAATATAATTGTGAATGATAACATTGCTAACAAAGAGACCCCACGAGTGGGCTTTCCCTTATTAGTTTCTGCAAAATTTATCACTGCTTTCTTCTTAACTTTACAGGTCCCCCACCTGCCCCTGCCACCACTCAGTTTGAATTGGACCCCTCCCCCCCCACCCCAACCCCACCGCCCTTTTAGCCCCACACCTCCTTCACCAGCTACACTTGTATTGATTCTCTTTTGGTAGGCACCCACACCTACTCTTCTTCTTCTTCTCTTCCATTAGCCAAATTCCACAAAGTAGAATTAAAGTGAAGAAAAAGAGAAACCCCACTACTTCCACTTGTTCTGTTTTGGCTCAAAAAGACTTTGCACTACTACTTGCTTTCATTCCCCTTTTTCTCCTAATTGGTCTCTTTCTTTGCTACAACTTCCCAATTTCATAACACACAATTGGGTAAGATTTTCAAATATCAAAGAAATCTTTGTTGTTAGATACTTTCCCTCACCTCACCCCACCTCCACACATGGAATTTAGAGAGTCAAATAACAAAAACAACCAAGATGGTGGCAGCAATAGCAATAACAATAATAATAACAACAGTAATGAAAATAATAACAATGCGATTTCTACTAAAGTTGTTAAGAAGCCATCCAAAGACCGTCACACGAAGGTGGACGGTCGAGGGCGGCGCATCCGAATGCCGGCTTTATGCGCCGCCAGGGTTTTTCAGCTTACCAAAGAATTGGGTCATAAGTCCGATGGCGAAACCATAGAGTGGCTATTGCAACAAGCTGAACCGTCAATTATAGCTGCAACGGGGACAGGTACAATTCCGGCTAATTTCTCAACTCTTAATGTGTCTTTACGCAGCAGCGGGACTACAATTTCAGCTCCGCCGTCGAAATCCGCGCCGCTTTTCATCCACGGCGGCGCTACGACTATGCTGGGTTTCCACCACCAGCTTCCGGGAAACAGTTTTGGGCAAGACCCAGATGAGAATTTCATGAAAAAGAGGTATAGAGAAGATACAACTGCAGCATCAACCTCACCGTCATCATCATCAGCTAAACCGGAAAGAACCGGAGTTCAAGGTCATGAACCGGATCAAGAATCAAAACCCGGTTCATCAAATCCCTCTAGCTACATACCGGCTCCAGCCATGTGGGCGGTTGGGCCGGCGTCCGGTAACGTCGGAAACACGTTCTGGATGCTACCAGGTACCTCATCAACCATGCAGAGAATTGGTGGTTTCGAGTTACCGGGAGGTGGCCGGTTCAGTCCGGTTCAACTAGGATCAATGTTTTTGCAGCAGCCACAGCCGGTTCAGCAGCTGGGGTTGGGTGTGACAGAGACTAATATGGGAATGTTGGCATCCATGAATGCATATAATAGTAGCAGTAGGGGTAGTGGGATTGATTTGGGGATGAATTTGGAACAACATCATCATCATCAAAATCAGCCTCAAGGTAGTGACAGTGGTGATGAAAATCACAAAGATTCCCAATCATAACTCCAACATTGATACCACCAAAGGATGTGTGGGACTGTTTTTTGTCTAAGTCTAGGGTTTGAATCATGAGTACGAAAAAATTCTTAATAGGAAGCGCTTATCCAAATGGGGTTTACCTGACGCAAATTTGAAATAGTTATGCTTCAATGCGGGTACTAGACACCAGATAAGAAAAAAAAAAAAACTCCCAAGATTGATGCCTTTTTTGGATTAATTCTTGATGCTTTTTTTCCCTTTTAATGTAGTTAGGAGAGAATTGCTTGTGGTCATTGTAAATGTTTCATTACTTTCAGTGTTTTTTTCACTCATTTTTAACAGTTTTATTGGAGAGGAATTGGAGTTGCAGTCTAATGCATGGTTGCATTTGCACTATTATTTTTACCTAATTAAATTATTTAATCTCACCATAAAACGAAAATACATATTAAATGTATAGATGAAATGAAAGACATATTTTGTCGGTAATGCGAGTGAATTTTTATTCATATGAACATCTAAATTATAATCCTATCAAATGTCATGCTTCGGTTACCTCTCCTTTTTCATCATTCACATGCTTTTCATGTCGAGAGAAGAAAAAAAATTGCTCAAAAATCATTTGTATAATAGAATTTTATTAGTTTGATTGGTTGACTATATGAACTTTCACCATATTTAGTGAGAGTACGGTTCTTACCTCGGAATTCCCTCCCCTTTCCCCTTTTTAATTTGTTTCTTTTCAAGAACCGTCGTAATTTGTTTATATTATGGTTCCATGTTTTTGATATATTTTGACATTTTGGGTGGCCAAAGGGGTGATTGAATTCATTTTTGGACACCATCAAAGGATGTGGTGATGGGACTGCTCCACGTTCTTCCGAATGAGATTCTAAGCGGCCCATATGGATAGCAGACACCGAATAAAAACAAAAAAATCATTTTGGACAATAACAAATAAACTAATATAATAATGTACCTCTAAAATGTTCATGATAATTGGTGGAGTCGAGTCTTCTCCAAAAGGTCCTCCTTTCCTTGCCTTCCAAGTTGTACATAATTGAGAGAGATATAGATAAATATTAGTTTATTTTTATTATTCCCTTTTATCCAAAAATAAATGTTTTTTTCAAAGTTGAAAAATGTATTAATTAATTTTTATTTTGGACAGGAGGGACTATCAACTAGTTGACTGAGTCTTCCAAATATGTTTACATTCAAATAGTATGGCCCAGCTGTTCTTTTAATTTGATTGGTTCACAATTCTTTCCTATACCTTTCGCTCATTTTATGTGACACCTTTTGACTTGACATGTTATTTAAGAAAAATAAAGACTTTTGAAATTTGTGATCTATAACCGTCCTTAATATTTATGTGACTGAGAATCAATTCATTAAGAGTAAAAATAAAATTTAAAATTAAATTGTTTCTAAATAGTAAGATAATATTATTTTTGAGACGGATTAAAAAGAAAAGTGTGCCACAGATTGGACAGAGGGAGTACTATTTATAATATTGGATTGAAAAGAACTATCATGTTAGCACTTGAATTGTCATTATCATGTTAATTTTAAATTAAGAGGAGCCAAACAATAGCACTAGGACCCAATATGCCAATGTCACTAAGAATTTTAGTAGGATGTGAAATGCAAGACAAATGATATGTTGAGTGCAATCAAGGCCAATGTTTAGTGACACTATTAAGTTGAATGTGTCAATGTCATAAGTAGAATTTAAGTGCAAGACCAATGACTTGTGACATTGGTCATTGGTGACACTAGGAATTGGAAAGATTCTATTTTGTTGGGTGAATATGCTCACAGCATCATGCACCTAAGATTTTAAAACTTTCTTTTGTTTTCCATCAGGTGTTTCGTATTCGTATTAAAGCTCAATTATTTTAAATTCGTGAAACATAAGACTCTATTCGAAGGAAAGTGCTTAGCAACCCCATTCAATGCACTACATTCGTTGATGGTAAGCTTTTAAAACTTCACTTAAATGTAACATTTTTAGAAGTAGGTTTAAGATAGACTCTTTAAGTATTACTCACTTGAGCAATTTTTTTTGGAAGAATAGCAATTTTGGTTCTTAAATTATGGTTATATTCTATTTTTGGTCCCTATATTATTAGTCTAAGCATATTTAATGTTAACTAATATATATTGTTTTCATTTTCTTCTTCTTTTTAATTTTGCAAAAAGGGATAAATATTCCTTAAACTATAAAATATCATTGATCTTATTGATTTTTCACGAACTAATTATCTAAGTTACAAGAAGAAAAATGATCCAATTTAAATTTTAGGATAAGCTATTCTAGAACTCTCAATTCTCTCTGTCTTCCACCATCATTGCCTTTTTGTGTTATATATATGTGGCAAACCACTAGGGAGTGGTGTATTATAAACCAAAATTTCAATGAAGGTGTTTACAATTATTTCACCAAATTTGAAGTTTACAATTATTTCACCAAATTTGAATTATAGAAAGGCATATAAAATAACAAGAGCAAAAGATTTCTCTTGACCAACATGGATTGTGGTACATTGGTGCAATCGTTTCATCCTAAACAGAGGTCTCAGATTCGAGTCTTGGGTATAGAGAAAATCCTGTTAGGAGTGCCACCTTCAAATGGGCCCTGTAATGCGTGATCCAGATTTAATCGGGAGCCCTGAAAATAGAGAAAATCATCTTGGGAGCGCCACCCCCAAATGAAACCTACAATGCGCGATCCAACTTAATCGGGCCTCTAATAACAAAAAATCAATTCTCTTTTAACTTCTTTTTTTAGTTGTTTTGGTGCCAAAAGAAGCATTGGCTACATGCTGTCCTGGTTTAAATAACTGTCTAATATGTTTTTTTTTTTCAAATAGGTTGAGGTTGTCATCTTTTAATTAACTATAGCAAGAATAAGAGGTCTTTAGCTAAATTGATTCCCTCAAAATTCAGAAAAAAATTAATTAAATTCCAATTATTGAATCTATCTTCCACTTGCACCACAAGTAGCATCAAAGGTCAAAAAGAAAGGTGGGAATCTCTTCATTTTTTGTGGTCTGCCTTATCTTAATCAATAACAATAATATGTTCAGTATATTTTTTAACTATAAGTAGAATTTAAAGAGAATAAATATATATATATGCTGATCTTATTTTTATTTCGTAAAAATACAAATATTATTTTCAAAAAATCATTGACTCAAGTACCACATAACAAAACAATTGAAAAGGCGAATACAACACTAAATAGGACCTATCTTACTCAATTTTTTTGGTTCTTCGATCTTCACTTACACCGTGATTTTGAAGACAGTTCTTATGGATGGCCAGATGGGTCATTTGGTTCATTTGATAAGGTGAAATATCTCATGATTAAAACGTAGTCCTCCTATCGAATTTGATCATTATGTCCTCTCAACAACTTCAGTATTCTATCGCTATGACAATACTTACTTTTTTCATAGTCCCCACAATTTTAATTGGATATATCAACAAGACCCGCATTATTATTTCTATACTCAAAACAATAGTTTTTCTTCAATCCTATCATTGACTGTTTCTACTTTTTATTATCTAATTCACTTCAATTTGAATTAATCATGTTTTAATATTTTACATTTTAATATTGACTTTGTAAGGTTATTCTTCAAATTTTAAGGTGTCTTCTTAGATATATTAAGCTTAAAATAATTAGATTATCAAATAATTAAATTTGAAAAATATTGTCTTATCTTGAATGTCTTCTAAAATGTAACAATTACTAACAATAATGATGATTTGGGCCTATTTTTGTAACTAAAAGTATTATGAAATATTATAAAAGAAAAAAAAATGATACTCTATTTAATATATTCAATCATGTGAATTCTTAATTCTATTTTAAAATATTTCTAGAATAATTTTAATTTTTTTAATAACAACTGAGTCAATTGAAATAGTTCTCAAAATTATGATCAATACGAACTAATTACTTAAATCTAAACATTTGTAGTGTTATGTAACGTATAATAATTTATATATATTTATTTCATCTGTTACAAAATATTATAAGAAATGTTACCTATCAATTTTTTAAATATTTTTTTTATCAAATTACAATTAACTACATGTATTTTAAGAAACTACAAAAAGATGTATAAAAGAATATTAAATAAATGTAACATCTCTTTTCTAAATTTGGATAAACAAGTAGTTCACATTCGTGCACTTTAGGGTAAACAAGTAATTCACATTCGTGCACTTTATGGGACAATGAAGCTCTAAAATAGGGTATATATATATGTGGGAATAGGTACAATGAAGACAGGAAAGGGGGCCGGAGCGACGGTTCATCATCGAACGACGGTGGTAGAACACAAGACAGATAATTATGAGGATTTGGAAGAAGCTTCACAAATATATATATATATAATATGTGTAAACTCTAATTTCTAGTTGTTTTAACATTTGAAATATATATAATGTGTAAACTCTTTTCAGTTGTTCTAACATTTGAAATGCTTATAGATTTGAAGCAGTTCTTGATAACTTTGATTCAAATGATGCTTTAGAAATTTATGGAGCATTTTATACATCCTATTTCAAAAGTTCTATGTACTGAAGTTGGTGGATCAACACTTGATATCATAGACAAAATGTTGATTGGGCTTCCATGTTGATGACGACTTTGAATGTGTGCTTGGGAAAATAATTCATTGGTGGAGAATTGTTCTTTCGAGGCGTGAAAGGATGCGGCAAAAGTTTTAATTCTCAAATCGAAGAACTGCATAGAGCTAAGGGTTGATTCGGTTATAAAACCGTGTAATTAAAAAATTGAGACTAATATAAAAATATTTGTATATTAAAAAGAAAAAAACTACGTATATATATCATATGGTTTTTTGTTATGGTACTTAACTACGTAAACACAAGTAGTTCACATCAATCATTATATATATCATATGGTTTTTTGTTATTGTACAAGTCTAGTATTCGAATATGATTACCATACACAAATTTAAGTAGATAGGTTATGAGTTGTTCATCGACGGGATGAACTTTGAACCTATTATTGTGTAACTATTTCCAGAACTACTTCATCGTCGATCGATTGTCTAAATCAGCAAAATGTGTGAAAAGAAGAATAAACGTAGGTAAAATATTACATTGAATAGGGAAACAAAATAACTACTCTCTCTACTAGTTTTAAAAATGAGTAGGAATCGCAAACCTTTCATTCTAAAATTTAGAAAAATGATTAGATCCAAGTTAAATTTGAAAATTCCACATAAATGCATCTTTAATTTATATTATTAATATTATAGACATGAACTCATGCAATTCTTATGATAGTGATCAGAGTTAAAGATATGGAAACTTACAATTAATTTTATACTAGTAATTTTATTAAAACTGTGGGTTACAAATTTGGAAAGAACTATTTATGTAACATTTGTAAAACTTTTTCCTTTAGGCCCAAATACTAATACTCCACCAATTTTTATTGGCTGGGTAAATATAGTAGAGATTTCACAAAGTGGATATTTAACCAGACACATGTTCAACCAATATGGTTTTCAGTTAATTAAGAAAATATTATTAATGAACCAGGCATACCAATGTTGTGCCAAAACAGAAACAAGAAAAGCAACCACCAGGGTAAAGCTAAGTCAAAACTGAAAGCTATTTAATGCTCTCTAATTCAATATGTTCATCTTCATACATGGAAGCTCCAAGGGCAGCATTATTGTGGTGGTGACGCAATTGCATGATGATCTAGCCCGAAGCAGTTTTCTTTTGCTGGAAGACGACAGCATAAACTGGTACTATAACACCAATGGCGACTGCAGACCAGACACCAAGAGTCATCTTCAGCTTCTGGTTTGACATCCTGTCCAAGTTGTACATGTGTTTTGCATGAAGGTAAAAAGGTTCGTCATGTCCATGACCTCCCATTCTCTTGACGCCTGTTGAGTGGAACTCTCTCTTCACTGACCAAACAATAAATTTCAATTATCAGCAAGGTCAGACTTATAAAAAGCATGAACAACGGCATCCAAGTTTGATTGAAATGAACTCATGATAAAGAAACAGTGAGATGAAAAGACAAAATTAGAAATGAAATATGAGAGAAACGGAAGTTTCAAAACATGAATAATTAACTAAAACAAGTACTAAAGAATGTTTGAAGTGTAACGATTAAAACAAATGTTGCATAAAGAAATAAGTTGACATAATAAATAATTCGAAGTCATTCAGGCAGGCCATAGAAAAACAACCTTTCAATTGCCACACTGTCCCAATGAAAAGATTCATGGAAGTACGGTCGTCTGATAAATGAGGGGGGTGCTACCAGGGAGAGTTCCTCAATTAATTACAAGGTTGACTAATTAGTTTTAGAGTTTATAATTGAGTTGTTAGAAGCCACTATACATGGCTCTCCCATCTTTGACATCCGTATATATTCAGACTTGAAGCATATATAAATTTTTTGCATAGACCTAAAGATATGCTCTCAATGCATCTCCAACAGATAGCAATATCATTCTTATTCTTTTCTGATAATCATGCATCCAGGTTCACAATGCATGGCCTAGGTTACTATTGAGATTTATGATTTAATTAGTCATCAGGATGATTAAACCTATAAAGTAAAAATATTTTCTTGACAAATACTTAAGAGATGGAACAACTTGATAATGCCAAGCATATCTCAGAAGGTGCAGGTCCAAACACCAAAGGAGTACTTGAGAGTTGAGATTTAGCTGCATTGGCTGTGGGGTCTTTTTGCTGATTTTTTTTTTTTAAAAAGTAATCAAGAAATGGTCTGTGGGTTTGCTGGACCAACTCCAACTGGATCACATGTTCTAACTTGGAGGAGTATATGCCAACTACTCTACCCTGCTCTCACTTAAATCCCTCTTGCTAGCGGCAGGGTTCAAACTGGTGACGTGCACCCAACCCAAACATCACGTGTTATTTTTTCTAAGCACTAAACCAAAGCCCTGAGGGTCAGATAAATGCAAATTATTGAGGAACCTCCTTTAAAAGTTTTAGAAGCAAATAAATGAAAAGGTATTCGCATGGGCCAAACAAGACACCATAAAGTCCATATTGCCTAATAAGATATATACACCTAGTTCTAGAAGTCATAGCCAGGTTGAGGGATTACTCTTGACCAAAATTATGTCAAACCCCTTATCTTGGAAGTAGCTGCATTCTAGCTGAAAACAACAATAGTTATATGTACCAGGGCTCAACTTGGAATGTCAATGGTAATACTCATACTTCTGTCCTTGCCAATAATCAAAGAGACCAGACTTTAGAGCTATCAGAAGTAGATCAGTTGGTAGTAGTGGTTGTTACAGAGAAAAAAGAGAATAAAATCCACTTGAATTTGGCATGAAACTTATAACAGGAGATTATAAGAGAGCTTCTTTTACTAAGGTGCCTATGTGATGTATAGCAGCCAATGAGCCAAAAATAGAACTATTTAGAGTAAAAACGCATATGGAGCACCTTGTTTAATACCCTTGAAGTTACTTGTCACCAAATTCTACGGAAGTTTACAGAGGGCGATCACATAAATAGCTGAACTATACACATATCAACTTAGCCACCGTGCATATGACATGGATAGATATGACCTCATGCTCCGATCTATAGACGGTAAAGATAACACACTTGAATTTTGGTTCTATTATAGAAGTCACGACCTTGAGATGTTTCTACTCTATGTTGCTCGGACTCTTCAAAAATGTCGTCGGTTGCATGTCGGATCCATCAAAAGTAGTGTATTTTTGGAGGATCCGACACGGGTGCGGCAACATCTTTTGGAGAGTGCGAGCAACTTAGTTTCTACTCATATTTTAGTCCAACATATCACTTTAACAAGAACAGGGTTCATTGCAGCACTGTGAAACCAGCAATCTTGCACATACAGGAGGAACAAACAACATAATAGGTAAAGTATCATCTCTCTATGAGCCACAAGACCGGAGACACAGAATTGCTACCAAATAGTTAAAAGAGTCTCACTTATTTAAAGGACGGCTTGAGGGATGACAATCCTAGCCTACCCTGCCTCCCAATATCAATCAATCAACTATCTGACCCGTCGTATCCAGGACCATTTCATCCCAATATGCAATCTTTTGTCCTTAATTACAAAGTTGAGATCCTATTTTAGACTAGATGCACTCCAAAATCACACACTTTTAACCAAGCTAAAAAGACTCATGAAAAACACGACTTTATGTACATGTAACAACAACAACTAACCGATAGACATGAACAAATAATGGACGAGGAGGAGCGGGCATTCCTAAGAACATTGAACTAAATCCTATTATCAGATTGATATATGCATACCATATGAATATTCTATTCATCATGCTGAGTAAATGCACACATATGTTCTTAATACCAAATGTTTGCCGGTCTTCAAATCAATCAAACAGATTCACAAAATAATAGCAATTGCGCAGAACCCAGAAAATCGGCAGATCTAAAAAAGCGATCCCTAAATCAGCAGCGAAAATCTAAATTGAGTTTCTTAGTGATATTTTCAGCTTCAACATACAGTAATCACAATAAATCAACATCGATCAGCTATGCATCAATCCCAAATTAGCTGGGCTCATTTCATTCAAATACTGATAAATTAGTTTTAAAAAAATAAATAAAAATGTGATAATGGAAAACAAAAACTAAGATTTACATCAAAATATGAAGAGATAAAAAGCTAACCGGTTTTGGAGAAAATAGATTCAGATGAAGTGATGAGCTTTGATGCACACGAACGCAAGCCGTTGTTCAACGCCATCGCCGTTCTCTGTCTTCTTCGTTTTCCTGGTTTTGTATAGCGAGGGTTAAGTTAAAGTAATGATTTTTGGTATTTTCAATTTTATATACTACCAACTATAGCCATTTTAGTTTTTTCTATTTTTTTTATTTTTTTTTACGAGAAAGGGTCAAAATTGCTGAGAAGCGACCACAAACTATATGAAAGATATATTTTATACTCTAATAGAAATCTACTAATAGAAAAATATTGAGACAAGAAATTAAATTAAGTGAATTATAAACTACTATAGTTTTCATCCTTAGACCCCATCCAGACAATAACATATATAAATCATTAGCTGCTTAAGTATTATTTATCATCAAGTAATCTTAAGGTGAGATTGTGTAACAATCAGAAAATTAATCTCATTTGTAATCAATGTCGGTCTTAAAATGGGAGCATAAAATAATAATGCACCTTAATTCCACTTTTTTACAGCTCAAAATTTATCCAAATCAATCAGATGTTCTTCTGTATACAGAAAATAATTTTATTTTGCTCACACAAAAGTTCTAAAAATACTTCAATTCCAAGGTACAACCATTTTAATTAAAAAAACACTGCAGCTCAACAATAACCTTGAAAAACAAGTGGCCTAATAAACACCAATTTTATAAAACAAAATGGATGAACATGTAGCTCAGTGAACTTTCTTTATGGCCGGAAAGATCTCAATAATTTTAGTACTCAACAATTGTGCTGACAAAACTCTAGAAATCGTTGCCGGAAGAAGCACTGTTTGATCCAATAGCTTCAGAAGGCCCGTTGCTCGTTTTGCTGATAATCCCCTTGCCAAAATAATCAGCAATTACGGAAAATCCATCCTTTGAGCTCTTGACTTGTTGGAAGAACTGGTCTGGGTTTTTGGAACTTTGTTCCAAGCTTCTCTTTGTTTCCAGAACGGCTCTGTACTCGGGAGCACACTCGGGGCACTCTTTCTCATTGTCGCCAAGGCAGCGCTGATGAAATGAGTGCATACACATGAAGTGGACAGCAGGAAGGTCTAGTGTGAATGTGCAAACAGTACACTTGCTAAGCTGAAAAATTCTAGCATTTGTTCTTAGATCCTGGATCTCTTTTCTCATTGTTGATGATTCTTCCTGCAAAATGAGGGAAAATGACCAGAATATTATATTTCTCAATTTTGTTCAAGGATCCATAAGAAGTCAGATGAAGATGAAATTAGAATTCGAGATAACTGGATATAAAGATCTGATAATTTCTTTCTCAAAAAGGACACAGAAAAGGTAAGAGAGTAATATTTCAAGTTTCAAGTAGACTACCCGTCATCAGGTGCATAGCTAATGAGCTCATAGAATAGCAAGTTTAAGCAGTGATTCTAGGTGCTTGTAGCCAAGAGAAGACAATAGAAGTCGAGCATCTAATTCAATTGTGAAAGAAAATGCTGGCCATGGAGAACAACTAATAGAAGACAACAGATATTAGGTAGACATGATGCCAATAGTATATCCTTCTTTATCAAAAAGATAGTATAGAATGAAAGACAGTTATTTCAGCCACTCCTGGCCTCCCTCTCCCAAAAGAAAAAAGCAGAAAAAAGAGAGTACACAAGACGTATTGCTGAAAGGATAACTTTGAACTCTGATATATGATGACAGTGACTTTCTATAACCTAGAATGTTAGATGTGATAGTTCCGTTATCTATTGAAATATCAATTGGGTAAAGAAAAATCATTGAGAGAACAGAAACAACAACAACAACATACCTAGTGTAGTCCCACAAGTGGGGTTTGGGGAGGGTGGTGTACGCAGCCTTACCCCTACCTTGTGAAGGTAAAGAGGCCATTTCCGATAGACCCTCGGCTAAAGTAAACAAACATAGTAGTGAAGAAGCTATGATGAAAATAATAAAGAAAAGAACAAGTAGACAACAAAACGTACCATAACTGAAGCAAAGGAAATAACAGGTAACACTAAAATCAAATAATAAGACAGTATGAGAATAATAATAATCTCAATACTGATAGGAGAACTAGACAATACTCGACTACCTACTAACCTTCTACCCCAAAATTATTTCATCAAGATCATAGCTTTTACATTCCAATCAAAGTAACTTCCTTTTTTTAAATTCTTACAATTGTCAAGCAAAAATAATCAACCATAAAAGTGAGCAAACCAAACAAGACCCAAACAGCAATTCCTGTGTACTTAACCACTTAGTCCTCTTTCTCCAACTTTACAATGTCCATAAATATTTCACAAAATAGATGCAAGAACAATTAAAATTTCCAATTTTCCACTTTTCACCTCAGAATTTCCTTTTCACACAGAAATTAAAACAGACATGACAAAACCAAAAATAACAAATCATAAAGTTCTAATTCTCCATATTTGTTTCAACCAAACAAGAAACAAATGAAAAGGGGTTTCTTGAAAATAAAAAGAAAAAGGACAAAACTTTATTACCTTCGAAGCCAGTTGAGCAAGGAATCCCATAGACCCATATTCAGAAAAGTGAAAAAGCAGAGAACTTTGGTGGAATTAAGTGAATATATGATAGATATGAAGGGATTCTTTTTGTTGTTGAAGAAGAGGTGACAAGTAATAGGAAACTTCGCCGACTGGAACCAAAGAACAGAAACAACACTACTATAATAACTACAACACCTCAGTCCCAATCAAGTTAGGATCGGCCATATGAATCCTCACTTACCATATTCCCCATTGAAATTCTACATGGGGCCATAGGAACGAAAACAGTATCCATTTTGTTTAAACCACAAACCAGTATGTCAATGTGATGAGATGGGAGCTCAGAGAAGTGGGAGTCCCTTTGATATTACTATGTTGGGATGATATGAAACAGTCATTATCTTCACCAACATATGGAGGATACCAACAGCAGACTATGTCACAACATGTATTACATGAACCGCTCAGATATGTTAAATAGATGATATGGCTCTATAATTTACCACACATCAAGGAAATGGCTGAAAGGAGGCTGTTCAAAAGTAAAAAAAAAACAAAAAAGCCTCCCTCCCCATAGTTATGTCACTGTACTGTAATTAACTTTTAACTCTATTAAGGAAATGACTGAAAGGAGACAAGGTAGTCTACACATTGCAGGTATCCCAAAATATTTACATTCATAAATATAAAATGGAATTTGAACAGACAAGTACGAACCTGATACTTTTCCATAGCTCTGCGGTCTTCTTCAATCAACTGGGACTCATGTTCTAACTTTCGAGCTATGTAATCTTTGATAACAGAGAGAGATAGGCATGGGTTTTTGGCAAGTGTCTGAAGAACCACAATGGGAGGCAAGATATCATCCCGCTCAATGTAAGTCAAGATTTCTTTGACTTCTTTTGAGCAGTCTTCTCCAAGTTCACCAAAATACTTCAACAAATCTGCCCAAAGAGAAGGGTCACCCCCTTTACCCAAATCACCCAATCTCTTGCAGCATGCAATCAAACCTTCATGATCATGAACCTGCATGTAGCACGCAATAACTTCTTTGAAAAGTTTCATCTTTTCATACAGAAACAACAATCCTTCTTTAAAGTCATTCATCTCGCACAAAATTATGGCAAGATCAACATCATATAGTGGTTGTTCTAGTTCAGAAGGCCATGCACTCTTAAGCAGGGTCAGCCCCTTCCGCCGTCGCTCTTGACGAACTTTCTCATCATTTACGTCTTTCTTGTTCATTATCTCCTTCCCATTAGATACTGCTTTTGAAGATTTATGTGCTAGATCATTTCCACCTTCATCTATGTTAGATTGTGAAATTGATGGGAAATCCAGGTCATGAGACAAGTACAATTCCAGGAGTGTGTTATGAATTTCTACTTGAGCAGATGAATCCTTCACTTTGCTGGTATATTTTTCAAGGAACTCCAGAAGTGCATGAGGATAATGGACAAAAATGTTGAGAAAATCAATAGGAGAAGGCAACATGGAGATAAATGCACCACTTGATGCTCCCTTCTTGGGCAGTTCGGATTCCTCTGTGCAAAGCCTCATGAGTATCTCAACTGTTTCAGCTGGCTTATGCTCAATAAGAATTTTGCCATACTCTTTCACTGTCACCCCAGCTTGACTCAACTCAAGGCTGCTGATATATTGTAAAGCTTCTTCATACCTGCCTAGATCTTCAAGCAAAATTTTAAGGTACCATTCATGCCTCCCAGCTTTCTTAGCAACAGACATGGCATGCTCATGATAATTGGCAGCTCTGCATACCCTTATTGCAGTTTCAACATCAAACTTTTGTTCCCCAACCCCATCCTCACTTTTGATAAACTCATTCAGCTTCTCAACATCCTTTAATTTGGTGTAACAATTTAGTAACAGAGTGGTATGATCTTTTGAGGCAAGCCCCTTCTCGTGCAACTTTTCCAAGTAATTGGTGAGATTGTGGATTCTCTGTGCATCCAAAAATTTTTGTATGACATATGAAGGTTCTAGATGTCCAATGGTGTGTATATACTGAGCCATAGCCTCATCAAAGTCTTGTTTACTGTACAAGTGGTCGCCATATTTCCTCAGCACTTCAGCAGTTGCAGCAGCATCAGCTTGCTGGCTTTGGACGAGATTTATAGCAACTGTATAAAGGTTCTTCTTGAAAAGCATATCCAATTTGCTCTCCATATCTTTCTCCCCAATGCATAAAGTTGATTTGTCCTCCAAAATAAGTATTATGTTACCCCATTCACAAAGCATCTGAGAAACTTCGTTAACCACTATACTGTGGGCAATTAACCGGTTCTTCAGATCATAAATATTGAAAGTGTTCTTTCCAGTTCTTTGATCATCAAAAACACATAACAGGTATCCACGAAACCACCCAAGGAATTTCTTCTCTCCTTCAAAGGCCCAGCAAGGACCACGACCATCAACTTCATAGAAATATATCGCCTCAGGCCGACCAATAATGAATTCCTATAAGAGGATAATATCAATGACACTAAAAAATGAAATTCCCAGCAAAAAGGAAAGAAGATAATAAAGAACACTTCAATTAGCACACACCGATCGATCAGTCATTGCAACACTAGTTACACTAGATCCAATCTGATCAAGAGTCTGCCAGGTAGGTGCTTGAGTATGCATGTTGAACAAGTTCACTGTATTTGGGGTAACAGCAAACAGCTGAAGCACCTGACCATCCACTCTGAACCCCAGACCCGTGACGGAGGATTGGCTTTTGTCTGAATGATTATCCACCTGAAGCTTAAAGCGTTTGATACGTTCACGGGCTATATCTCCTTGAATGCAATAGATGGAACCATTGTCCAGCCCTATAACTATCAGTAATAATGGCGGAGCCTCTTCCAGAACCAAAAATGACGTGATCTGCAGTTATATGTTTTGTACATCCATTACATAATCAAATGATATGCAATAAAATAAAAGACACACAAGTAGATAAGAAAGAAGAAACTTTATAAATACTAATATACACCTTTGCTTCAGGGAACTGGTTGGTGAATATTCGCAGTATTTGAATACAATCTGGACTTGATGTACTTGTTCCCTCAGGCTCCATCTTGTCAAGATCAAAAATTTTAAGACAAACAGCTGGGGGCTGGGAAGCTATTTGCTCATCTTCTCCAACAGTCACTAAGAAGTTCCTTTGCTAGTTAACAGTGAAAGAGGAAAGCTAAAGTCAGTGCATTCTACATTATCAACTTTAATTAAGCATCTGGGTTTTTAATCCAAATTCTGTTTATCATAATCTAAACATGAGATATCAAAACACAGATAATCTAAACGTGCGTCAGTAAGTACTAATAATTGAGAAACTTCAAAAAAATTCTACCTTGAGCTGTTGGAGAAAGAGGACAGATGAAGAATGAGCTTGAAAACCATAATTGAACTTCAATCCTCGATCCAATAACGAAGCAGTGCCGTCATCACAACCCAAAACAATCCTTCCTTTACCGCTGGAACAACATTGGATCTTGCCCGCTATATCTTCTGGAACTTTCCCAGAAAATTTCTCCTCAAAAAATTCAAACTTCCTCCATTGATACATCTTTTTCTTGGTCAAGCCCTTAGCCGCTGCTCAACCAGACCCACTACATGAAATTGCAAACCCAGTGAGTATGATTCTGGAATTTGAAGAAAAATTGAAGCTTTAGTTGTGAGCAATCACGTTGTAGGAGGAATTGAATCGACTCTTTGATGAAATTTTGATCTAATTTTATGAAAAGGTTCATGACAGGATGGAAAGTTGAAGAATGATACCAAATTGGATTTGTCGGGTCACTCTGAACCCGTTTCTGCTTGTTTTCTAGCGTCCGATTGTGCAATTTTTTTTTAAAAGTTGAATAAAGCTGCTTTTTTCATCCAATAAATAAAATTATTCACAAAATGCTCGGACTAATATAAAAACTATGGCTGTTCTAAGTTTTTTCAAGAAATTTTGTAATTTTTTTTTTAAAGAAGTGATTTTCTGAATAATTGGATTTTACTCCACAAGAATGGAGTGACAATTTTTTTTTGGAGAATTCAAGAAAAGGTTATAGTGAGACGAACTATTTATCATTATGATATGATGAAAATGAATTCATAAATAATAGGTGGAAAGGTAAAAAATAAATAAAAATTTATCTCCATTAAATATTTATACTAAATTAATGAATGAGTCTATGATTGTTTATAGAATTAGAGCTCTATATTTAATTATTACTTATAATCGTAATACTGTCTTAATTGTGAAGTGTATCAGTATAATCATAAAAAATCATTTCTTTTGTTTTGGTCAAAGAAAATTGAAGAACTTAGGTTATCATCTTCTTTCTAAAGAGTTAAGAGAATAATTATTATTTTTAATAAAAAAACTTAATTATTTTAAATATTTATAATTGTAATAAAATATGGCATAATTAAATAGGGTCGACTTTACCCTAGGATAAGTAAAGTAGTAGCTTAAACTCGCAAACTATTAAGGCCTCAAAAATTGCCCATATTGCGTATAATTTTTTTATAAAAAAAATAATGTGATAGACTGTCAAATGTGTGTGAACACTTATAAACTATTGATGGTTGAATCAAATACCTTATTATGCATATTTCTTCACTAGGGAATTAGTGATCACTGCCCCCATCAAAATTGACAATTGAGTACTAGAAGAGCACTTAATGATGTTTGTGGACAGTGTTGAGACAATATAGGAAAATCCATGTTTGAATATATGATGCTACAAGTAATAGACACTAAAAATTCTAAAATGTAGTCTGAAAGCTGATTAAAGAACACTTTAATTTTTTGATAGAAAGTGAAGCGAAGAAGATGGAGAAAGAGTCCGCGAAAGAGATGGTGGTGACGATAGAGGAGGAGGTGGTAGTAATGGTGGAGGAGGAGATGATGATTGTGGCAAAGGAGGAGAGTTCATCATCTATCAAACCTCCTAAGTAATATGGTAGCGCTTCCCAGATATCTTGGGTCGGAGACTTGTGAATGCAAGATAACCTTATGGAGAAAGCGCTTTACCCTTTTAGTAACTCTATCCAGCACGAATCCAAATTAGTCAGACCAATGACAAACAGAGAAGTGCTTTCTCTGCTCTCAAATCTGTCTAGATACGGCACTACTTGTGCACTCATCAACTTTTGCTCCGACCATCCTACAAATCACATATTAAGATAAGATATAAAGTACACTCTTGATCAGACAAACAAATTGAAACGGCTGAAGTACTTTTTTTTTTCCTTAAGACATTTTAAATTGCAAAAACCCTGGCAGAGCTTGATTGAGCAATCAAAACTCAATATTAAAGGATCGGAAAGAACATAGAACTAATATTTATAAGGAGAAACATTAAGAATAATGAAAAAGAAAAAGGATGCACTTGATGCAGAATATATATGACGGGTTGGTCAATGTTCGTCTCCTCTTTGAGCTCAAACAAATGACACTGCCTCTGGGCCCGACTAATATGAATTTGTGCCGGTAAATCCTATTTTGAGGGGTAAAGTGCCTCCTACCAAATCTCAGGGCTTGAATCCGAGAGTTCTGGTTTAGAATATAGGGGTACTTACCACCCTATCACAACTTTTGGTGGTGCCTAATACAGTCTTTAGTTTTCTAAAACACCTACTACTACATTCATATTAATTTAATTCTTAATTGTAATATTGTTCAGTAAATTTAACAAGGAAGAGGTACTATTACACTATAGATTTTGAAGATTTGTCACACAACTATCTCTACTATTAGGTTCCCGCTTGAAGGTCAGCATATCAACTACCTTATTTCGAATTGGTTACTACAAAAATGAGAATATACAACCTCAAGATTCAAGAATAATGTGATTTAAAATGCAAGTATTATATTGGTATAATTTCGTTTAATTTTGAGAAGCTATCAGATTGACTCTTATATCTTTTTTAAACCTGTTAATTGCCATTTACTTATAATTATAATGTAATTATTGATTTGCCTTATTAATTCATCAATGCTAAGTAAATCACTAGTTTTGCTTAATCTTTTCCAACATTATTAACCTAATACTTAATCGCATTGAAATTAAATCGTTAATCTAACTATATTAAAAATTCAAGAGAAAATGACCAAATGCCTGTAACACCCCAGAAATTTTTTGAGCTAAGACTCGAACCATCTTTCGTTGTGAGTAGGATTTTACCGAGGAATTTAAAATTTCTTAAGTGTTAAGGTCACTAGATGTATCACCTTGAGTTCCAAAAAGAACTAAATTGGAAATAG
>JAJONR010005913.1:0-43708 GCA_029582245.1 Solanum etuberosum | reverse complement strand
AGATAGACAGTAGAGTTTCAGAAGTCTGTTCATTTATTTTGTTAAATATTTTAAAGATTTAAGTTGCCTATTTTATGGCGAGTTGAATATATTATTTTTATTCAGTTTTTAAGTTTTTGTATGCTTGAGTTAGTCTTCCGCTTGTAGTCAGCCAGGATAAGGGTTCACTTGGCGACCAGCAATGGTTCTCGAGTGCCGGCCACGTCCAGGGTGTAGGCTCGGGTCGTGACAATTAATGAGTCTAATAAGCAAAAATTAAAAACAAAAAGATGAAATGAGGCAAACGTGCATTTGGTATGCTCATCAGATTATTGCTTGTCATGTTTTATTTAATTTCCTCTTTGTCCCCGCTTATTACCCCACAAATCGACATCAAGTTTTCTTCTGAACGTTCGAATTGATCTCCGATTTGTCAAATTCGTTCTCTCCTCTATCTATTTGTACCTCTTTCGGCTACTTCTGTTAGTGATTTCATTTATCATTATCACTAGTTTCTTGGGTTCTGGGTAAAAGAAGATGATCAATTTTCGACATTATTACAGAAAAAAAACGTCCCCATCTTCTTCTCACACTGTCGGTGATCATCGGTCGCAGCTACACCAGGGCGTTATCTCTGTCACACCACCGTGAGCGGACCCACCCTATGTCATAGGTGTCGACCGACACTGCTTCGTTGAATTTTTTTAGTATTTTATATATTTAAAAATCTGAAAAAATAGAAATATTCCTATAAATAACATTAATGACACTTCTTGAACAACTGAGTTTCTTGGCTCGTTGGTTTGCAGTGTGAATGTAAAGGTCATTCGCTCAGGGGGCGGTTTGATTTCGAGCCCTCGTAAGGCTGAATTTTGCTTTTATTTTGAAACATTTTCAGAGAAAAGTTTAATTTTATAGAGTTTTGAACCTCCAACCACCTATTTATAATTAAATTAGGCTAAATTAAACCAATTGCACTAGAATATTAGTACTTAGTACTATCTCCAATGAGGATATTATCAATACATTTCAAAATATGAAAACTCGTCGAGAAAACTTTAGCAGTTTACTTGACTTACGTTTTATTAGTTGGTTTCAAATAGTTTTTATTAATATAATGTTATTATATTAATTATTTATTATTTATTATTTTTTAAATATCGACACCGCTCAGTAAAAATCCGTATGTTTTAAATAGTTTTTCTTAATATAATGTTATTATATTAATTGTTTATTATTATTAATTTTTAAATATCGACATCGCTTAGTAATAATCCTGCGTACGCCACTGCACACCACTATTCACACCACCACCAATGGTGAGCCGTCGACTGCCAATGCTGGCACCCTAGATCTTTTGCTCTGGCGACCTTTTTGCTTTGTGATTCTGTCCATTCTATTGGCAACCATCAGGTGCACTCATTCCCTTACTGTTTGGAGTTTATTGCTTGATTTTTTTGCCTACTATTTTGTGTGTCCATTGTTCTTAATTTCTCGTGTTTGTTTACTGGTTAGTGTGCATTTGCCTAATTTTCACTCTACATTTTGTATATTTTATTGTTCCATTTGTTGTTCGTGTCTTGGTTTTACTGTTTACTATGTATTTTTCCTAATCTTACTCTATATATTGTATATTTTATTATTTTGTTTGCTATCTGTATATTTTATTGTTTTGTTTGTTGTTTGTATATTTTATTTTTGCCTCCGGTTCAAGATTTGTATGTATTTTTGTAGATGGGGACCTTAGGGATTCTGTGGTGGAGGTTAGGAGGATCAATGATAGGATGATGATGATTAAACTAATTGTTGGCGGGATTAATTTGAACATTATTAGTTCTTATGCACCTCAGTGGGCTTGGATGACGAGGTCAAAAAGTTCTTTTGGGAGGA
Organism: Solanum etuberosum; assembly: GCA_029582245.1. Lineage (NCBI taxonomy): Eukaryota > Viridiplantae > Streptophyta > Magnoliopsida > Solanales > Solanaceae > Solanum > Solanum etuberosum. The sequence continues at coordinate 41,839 of JAJONR010005913.1, read as the reverse complement.
TTTGGATGAAATAGTGAGAGGTATACTGAACACCAAGAATATTTCATTAGTGGGGATTTTAATGGCCATATCGGTGCAACTTCTAGTGGCTTTGTTGATGTTCAAGGATGCTTTAGTTTTGGGGAGAGGAATTAAGGAGGAGCGTCGCTTCTTGGTTTTGTTAAAGCCTTCGAGTTGGTATTTCCTTACTTCTGCTTTTCGAAGAGGGAGAACCACTTGGTTACTTTTCGTAGCATGGTAGCTAAGACTCGTATTGATTACATATTCTTTAGGAAGGGTGATAGAGGCCTTAACAAGGATTGCAAGGTTATTCTTAGTGAGAATCTTACTACCCTACATAAGATTTTGGTGATGGACTTGGATATCAAGAGAAAGAAGATTGTTTATGTCCGAACAAGGATTAAATGTCTTGATCCCTTCCCTTTCTAAATAAATGGGGGATAAGTTGGTTGGGATGGGTACATGGAGTAGTAGCAGGGTTGTTAACCACATGTGGGATAAAATTGATAGTTGCACTGGGGAAGCAACTATAGACGTTTTAGGGACATCAAGAGGGAAGTTTTGTGGTCATCAAGGAGATTGGTGGTGGAACGGTGACGTCCGAGGTAAAGTGGAAGAAAATAAGATGTCTTATAATAAGTGGGTGTACTGTATAGATGAGAAATAGAAGTAGATGCTTAAGAAAGTCTATAAGACGACGAAGACATATGCTAAGTTAGCAGTTACGGCTACTAAGGTGGCAGCTTTCAGATGATTGTATGTCGAGCTAGGGGACAAAGGTGGGGATAAGAAATTGTGTAGTCTTTCAAAAACAAGAAAGAGAAAGGCTCACGACTTGGATCAAGTGAAGATCATCAAGGATGAAGAAGGAAAGGTGTTGGTGGAAGAGGCCTCTATTAAGAAAAGGTGGAAATCATACTTCCATAAACTCTTAAACAAAGAAGAGGACATAAACATTTTGTGGGGTGAATTGGAAAACACTGAAAAATTGCGGGACTTTGATATATGTAGGTGTATTAGGGTTGAGAAGGTTAAACGTTCTATTAGTAGGTTGAGAAGGGGAAGAGTGACTGGACTTGATGAGATTCTGGTGGATTTTAGGAAGAGCACAGACAAGGCAGGTATGGAGTGGTTGACTTGGTAGTTTCGTGTTATTTTTAAGATGACAAAAGTTCCCGATGACTGAAGGTGGAGTACTATGGCTCTGTTGTACAAGAACAAGGGTGATATCAAAAACTCTAACAATTATAGGGGTATCAAATAGCTAAACCACACAATGAAGGTCTAGGAGAGAATGGTGAATATAACGGGTCATGAAAGGGGTGTCCATTTCACAGAACAATTTAGATTCATCCCAGGGATATCGACTACTTAATCCATCCATTCGGTGACTGGTGGAGAAATATAGGGAAAGAAAGAGGGACTTACATATGGTATGCATTGAACATGAAAAGGCCTATGATGAAGTCTTGAGAGATGTCCTCTAGAGGTGTTTGGAGGATAAAGCTGTCCTGATTGTTTATATTAGGGTGATAAAGGACATGGATGATGGAAACAAGATTGGGTTAGAACGATTATGAGGAGCTTGACTGGAGTTTAGGCTTAACGTCTTAATCAACCTTAATTTGATGTTTTGTTTTGTTGTTGCCTTAAGTTTATTTACAACATTTATCTTTTGCTTAAGTTTATGTTCCGATTTCATTTAATGTCTTTATTATGGTCTATGTCATGATTCAAATTATGGGACAATAAGGTCACTTTCTCTAATCTAACTAGATAGGTGAACCCTCACTACTTATCTCCATTAAAAGAAAGTAAATAAATAAAACATCTTCATTAAACAAGAATAAACAAAATATGAAAATTTTACAACCAACTAACACTTCCCAAGGACCTAGTTTAGATAGGTACAAGAGCTTTTAATAGAGTACAGACATAAGAATTAAATTAATGACATAAAACACTGATACAAATTTCACTTGAAGATGAAGTAGATGGAAGATGATACTGAGTAACCTCCAATTTCTGACGCTTCAAACAACCTACACCAAAAAGCGTATAACAAGAGTAGTATTAGTACACAATACATATTAAGGAATCCTAGGCCGACCTGTATTAGTACCATTTAAAACATCACAAAATCAAACCGAATAACTAAACAATTAAGATGACCATCTTCTATCACACAAAACATCTCCTTACATTCCCTATTCCTTCCTTATTTTAGCAATTCAGAGTAAACAATAAATTCAATAATGGTTTCTAAGGCATACTCTCCGACCTCGTTATAACCTAAAATTTACACATGCAAAAATAATTTGGAAGTCATTACAACATAAGTCTAGTCTACCCATAGTACATAATAAGACAGAAGTCATACATGGTCAACCTGTCAATATCACAAATCATATACAATTTATCACTATAATTATCATATGTTTGGTAAAAAAAGAAGATAATTCAAGACATCAAACACTTATACACAATACGGGAAAGTCAATTGGAAATCATTTCTATCTTGGCCTGGCAGTTGCATAATCACTCCTCTAGACAAAGATCAATCACCTACCTCTCGACAATAATCAGCCTCACTCTCATATATACACACATGCTAAAGGGTATTATTGTCATGACCCGACTTTCATGATAACACCTACTAAAACCCACCAGTAGGTAAGCAGACCCGTACCCAAAATGACAAGTAGTGACTACAACGGTAGAACTAAATAGAAAATAATAGTAACAATAAGAAAAGACAGAAATAGAAAGCAAACCAAAGACTAAATACAAAGGAAACCATCCAAGAACCTACAAGTCACGAGTACAGAGGTGTCTGACAAGATAAATACTAGTCCCAAAAGTGGACCACAACAAGTTGTCTTAAAGGCAAAAGACAAGATAACATATGAACAGAAGGAGACAGGCTGGTCCAGGATGCCAAGTGCTCACCCTCGTCTTCGATATCCACAAGCTGCAAAGGATGGCATGAACGATCACCACTAGTAGCTGGTACTAGAACCTGCATCACAAAAATATACAAAGTGTAGCATAAGTACCAAAACAAAGGTACTCAGTAGGCATAACAGGCCGACCGAGAGAGAAAGGTAAAAACAATCAGATAAGATAGAACCTAGACACAACAAAGGTCAAAGCCAGAAAGAAAAAAGGCACACGAGTATACAAAAAGTAAATCTAAGGAAAGATAAACTAAACTAAACTTAATTGGACTCTCATAAGTCAGAAGGTAGACTCGTGCGCAAGTTCAAATAAAAATTCAAACGGACCGCATAAACCTAACAGGTACACAGAATAGCTAAGTCTATCAGAAAGAAGAGTAATCCATATTTGAACCCAAGAACATCAATGGGGCTTCTAGCCCAAGTAGCCAAGAACCAGTCAACTCCCAGCCCAGCTAGCGAGAGTGACAATCAACCCAACCAATCAACTCCCAGCCCAGCTAGCAAGAGTGACTTGGGGACGTGTCAACTCCGCAGAGGATCTCAGATATCCAGGCCGCCCAGCCAGCCAGCCCACTCCTTGGGGCGTTAGCTCAAAAGAGTGCTCGGGGGAATATCGACTCTGAAGAGGATCTCAAGTAGGCTCATAGCTACCGTGGATCGATGGCCACTCACAAAAGGCCCCAAGCCAGAAGCACTCAAGTCTTGATAGAGCATACAATCTTCGGTGATGCATCGGAGCCGCAAAAATAGGGAGAGAAGAAAAAAAAGGGCCAATATACTGTGCAAATGCCTAAACTAAGGCTCATTCTATCAGACCCAAGTCTGCTATTCCAGTCTACAAGGACCTAGTCCATCTGAAGGACGTCGGAGAAATACCAAGGTGCACGGATCTAAGGAAACACTAGTTTATCCTAGACTAAGGACAAAACATGCTCCAAAAACCATGTAGTAAAACAAGTAAATAACATAGCATGCGACAACACACGTACAACCCCAACTAATCGGTACTACTCTCGAAACAATAGTAATCAACCCTAAGTCATGGTTTCTCAAAATAAAAGCAGGAATAACTAGGTACCCGCCCCCAATTCACACTAATCATCATGAATTCACACATTCATGCTCAATCGAATCAGAAAGGAAGTTGTAGCCTACCTATAGGCCGACCACGCATACTCTAAATTACAAGGTCAGCGTTTTTCCCTTTCGAGCTACCCCTTAACACTGCCACGCTATCAAAAATAGGATCACAACATCAATACGGTCCTTTAGAAACCAAAATCACTCAAAATGGAGACGAACAAATTTTTAGAGTCAAACATAATTATGGGACCTACGCTGAAATTTCCAGAATTGACTCCGTCAAGATTTCCTAAATTACGCCTCAAACTTTTTTTCAAATATGAGCACAATTCGAGGCCTAAAATAGCCCAAAACAACACATGCAAATAATCAACAAGTGGAGCAACAAAGAGAGATGGAGCAGCAACTCAATCACGAAATTCACCTCAAACGGAGGTCCTTCATTAGATCCTGATCACTTCTAGACCAAATTCAACATTCTAGAGCTAACCGCACAGATGAAATTCTCATTCGAGCTTGTTTACTCAGAATATTGACTAAAGTCAAACTTAGGCCTTAACTTAAAAGTTAAAATGTTTAATCGCACACACTCACACGAAAAGCCTCGGGAGTCATGCCGACCATGCTACTAGCCTAAAATGACCATTTCGGAGCTGATCGAATCGTTAGATTTGGATTTTGAGGTAATCTTCTTGAGCAATTTATGAAAACTGACAATTTAAGGTTCAAAAGCTCCAAAACACTAAAACTCGCATCAAAACTAAATGAACAACCAGGTGATTAAACTGTTAGTCTCAGCAAGTCATAAATGACTTGGGGTCGCTAAATGAAAGATCTAACCAACGAACAGGATGTATAAACACATAAATGACCTGGAGGTCATTACAACATCCACTACTATAAAGGACTTTCATCCATGAAAGTAAGAGTCAACAAGTACCTGAAGGCTAAAAAAAGCTAGGAAACTTCTCCCGTATATCATGCTTGTCTCCCACTTAGCCTTCTTAAATGGATGATGCCTCAAACGAATCTTAACCACATGAATGTTTCTTGAACGCAACTATTGCACATCTCTGGCAAGAATCACAATTGGCTCCTCCACAAAGGTCAAACGATCATCCAACTGTACTATATCATATTAAAGCATCTGTGACTCATCAGGAACATATTGGTGCAACATCAAAACATGAAAGACTAGGTAGATTGTTGAGGATATCGGAGGCAAAGCTAACTCATAAGCAACCTCTCCAACTGTCCAAAGGATATCAAAAGGCTTAATATACCTGGGGCTAAGCTTGCCCCGCCTCCTTAATCTCATCACACCCTTCATGGGCCACACACAGAGGAAAACTCTATCACCAACTAAAAACCTCAAAGGCCGCCGCCTACTATCAGCATAACTCATGTGCCTACTCTGAGTTGTCCGAAGTCTGTCCTTAATCACCCTTACCTGCTCCAAAGCCTCTTGAATTAGGTTTGTACCATGAGGTCTAGGCTCTACGGATTCAAACTAACTAATCCGAGAAAGACAATGCCTACCATATAAGGCCTCAAACGGGGTAATTTGGATGCTAGAATGGTAGTTGTTATTGCGTGCAAACTCCACCAAAGGAAAAAACTTATCCCATTGACCTCAAAACTCTAACACACAAGCGCGGAACATGTTCTAGAGAACCTGGATAGTATGCTCTGACTAACTATCAGTTTGTGAGTGAGAGGCTGTGCTAAGGTCAACACGAGTGCCCAACTCATCCTGAAAAGTCCTCTAAAAACTAAAAGTGAATGGAGCACTCCGATTTGATATAATAAAGACCGGCACAATATGAAGACAAACCACCTCATGAATGTAGATATGAGCTAACCTCTCGGTGTTGAATGAAGACTGAAGAGGGAAGAAGTGTGTTGATTTTGTCAATCGATCCATGATGCCCCAAATACTATCAACACCTCTAGAAGTCCGAGGTAGCCCTACCACAAGTCCATAGTGATGCGATCCCACTTCCACTCCAGAATGGGTAATCTCTACAACTCACCACTACGTATCAAATACTCAGCCTTCACTTGCTGGCAACTAAGGCAACAAGATACATAGTCTACCATATTTCTCTTCATACTACTCCACAGTAATGCTGCCTCAAGTCACAGTACATCTTCGCGGTGCCCGGATGGATAGAATATCTAGAATTATGGGCCTCCCAAAATATTGACTAAATTAAACCCCCCAACTCTTGGAATACAAATACGACATGCAAACCTCAAAACCCCATCCGAAATCTAAGGTAATCTGACCGGAATCACCTGTTAACACATGATCTCGAAATGGCACCAAGGCCTCATCCTCAAACTGACGACGGCTACAGATCTGATCAAGTTGAGAGGACTGAACTCCCACATAGGATAGAATACACCTAGAATTTGAAACATCCAACCGAACCATCTGATTAGCTAAGGATTGCATGTCCAAAGCTAAAGATCGCTCCATCGTAGATAGGAAGGCTAGACTTCCCAGAGTCATTTCCTTCTGATTCAAGGCACCCTCTACTACATTCGCCTTGCTCAGATGGTAGAGAATAGACAAGTCATAGTCCTCAGAAGCTCAATCCAGTGACACTACCTCGAATTAAGATCCCTCTGGCTCATAATATACTAAAGACTCTTATGGTCAATGTAGATTTCACAACAAACTCCATACATGTAGTGCCTCGAGATCTTAGGTGCAAAAACTACCGCTTCCAACTCCAAGTCATGTGTGGGGTAGTTGCGCTCATGTAACCTAAGTTGCCTCAACGCATAAGCAATAACCCGGCCTCGCTGAATAAAAACACAACCCAAACCAACACAGGATGCGTCACAATAGACCGTGAAGCCCTCGCCCTCAAATGAAAGACTCAATACAGGAGAAGTAGTCAGCAACTCCTTGAGCTTCTGAAATCTAAACTAACTTTCCTTAGACCACTCAAAAGGAACATCAAGGCGAGTCAACCGGGTCCAAGGTGCAACAATGGAGGAGAAACCCTCCACAAACAGTTTGTATTAGCCTGCCAAACCAATGAAGCTCTAAACCTCAATAACTGAATTGTGCCTAGCCCAATCACGAATAGCCTCAATATTTATTGGATCTTTCATTATGCCCTCCTTCGATACCACGTGCCCCAAGAATGATATAGACTCAAGACAAAACTCGTACTTTGAGAACTTGGCATAAAGCCGCCAATATGTGAAAGTCTGGAGCACAATCCTCAGATGTTACTCATGATCACTCTTGCTCCACAAATATACCAGAATATCATCTATGAACATAATGATGAACAAATCAACATACAACCTTAACACTTGCATCATCAAGTCCATGAAGGCGACATGGGCATTAGTCAACCCAAAACACATCACTAAGAACTCATAGTAGCCATAACGAGTCCTAAATGCAGTCATAGGGATGTTTGTTGCCCTAATCCTCAATTGATGGTAACCAGACCTCAAATCAATCTTCGAAAACACTATGACACTCTGACACAGGTCAAATAACTCATCAATCCTAGGCATGGGGTAGTGGTTCGTCTCCGTCACTTTGTTCAATTGCCTATAATACATACACATGTGCATCGTGACATCCTTCTTCTTTACAAATAGAATGGGAGAGCCCAAGGCGACACACTAGGCCTAATGAATCCTTTATCCAAGAGATCCTGAAGCTGAACAATGAGTTCCTTGAGCTCTACATGAGTCATCCGATATGGAGAAATGGAAATAGACAGAGTACCTGGCTCAAACTCAATAGGAAAATTAATATCAGGCTCTAACGGTAGGCCAGGTAGATCGGTAGGAAACACATCAACAAAATTATGTACAATTGAAATAGACTCAACTGGAGGGAATTCTGTTCTCACATCATGCACATAGGATAAATAAGGCAAACATCTGCTAGCCACTAGCCTCCGAGCAATAATAAAAGAGATAACTCCAACCAGTGTTCCGCTAATGGAGCCCTGCCACTTCACCAGAGGAACACCAGGCATGGCTAAAGTAATGGTCTTAGAGAAACAATCTAATATCACACGGTAGGGAGATAAACAGTTCATGCCCAGAATAATATCAAAATCAAGCATATCTAACAATATAAGGTTAGCCCGGGTGTCACGCCCCTAGACAGGAACTAAGTATGATCGAAACACCTGATCCCCTATTAAAGACTCACCCACGGGGTTCGACACATGCACTGGCGCTGCCATAGGTTCAGAACTCATTCCCATACGAGAAGCATAATACACAGGCACATAAGAATAGGTAGAGCCTGGATCAACTAAAGGTGAGGTGGGCTGATGGCATAAAAGAATCGTACATGTGATCACATCATCTGACGCCTCAGCCTTCACTCTCGTTGGAGCTGCATAGAAATGGCCATGTCCGCCTCTGCCCTAGCCATCAGCCCTACCACCTAACATGCCACCCCGCGGACCACTCCGAATACCCTGCTATCCACCGCGATAGTCCTGACTCTGACCTCGACCCCTAGCTAGAGGTGCTATTGGTGAAGCTGGTAGAGTTGGCTATGGAACTGGAGCATTCCGTCTATGCAAAATGAAATCTCTAGCCTAGTGGCCTAACTCACCACAGTCAAAACAACCCAAAGATGATCTACTCCCAGAAGAACTATCACCACGACCTAAAGCACTATCCTGGGACCCATGTCTCTAACTACTACCGACCTCACTCTGATTATACCGATCACTCTATGAACTATGCAATGAGGTCTGAACAGGATGACTGGGCTGGCCCTGTTGAAACCACTGCCGAGCCCTATTATGTGCATCTCTGGACATAGAATGGGACCATTATAGATACCTCCATATCTATCCCTCTTGTCGCTGCCTCCTTGGGCCTCACAACGGAGATCCTCAATAGTTCAGGTGTAATCAACAACATCCAAAAAAGAGCGACACGTGGAGACTATGGACTAAGTCTCAATCCAAAGCTAAAGCCTCAACCCACGAACAAAACACCAAACTCTCTCTTCCTCAGTGGGTAGAATCATGGTGGCATGACGGGAGAGCTTGTGAAACCTTACCTCATACTATGACACAGTCATGGAGCCCTAATCCAACCTAGAGAACTGATCCCGGAGGTGATCTTTGTTGTTGCAAAGGATGAATCTGACCAAGAAAGCCTCAGAAACCTCGGTCCAGGTGACCGAAGGAGAACCAGATGGCCTGGTCTCAATGAATATATGCCACCACTGTTTGGTTGGCCCGTCTAGCTGATAAGAAGGAAAGTCGACTCCTCTCGACTCCACAAGGCCTACATTATGCAGTTTCTCATGGAAAGTAGTTGGAAACTTATGGGCATCCTCATACACAGCCCTACAAAATGTCAGAGGTAAAATCCTCAAGAACACTCCAAGAATCTTCCACTCCTCTAGCGGCTAGCTCCAATCGCAATCATGGGCTGGGCACCCCCAGGTGGTAGCTAGGCCCTGGGTGTCTCTCGTCTAAGCTGATCCTACTGATCTGGTGTTGGCGCAGCTGTCGATACTCACGTAGGTGCTGGTACAGGTGTTATTGCTGGTACAGGTGTTATTGCTGCAGTTGGGGCCCCAAGCATTGTCAAAAGCTGGGCAATATATGTTTGAAGATCTGGTGCCACAACTAGTCTAGGTGGTGGTTGGGCTAGTCCTAGCCCCACCGACTAATCTGGAACACGGGCTGCTAGAGGTTCCACTTCATCTTCCAGACCCCACTCTTTATCTCAGGTGGTGCTACACCCCTACTAGGCAAAGAAGAACGACCCATACCCCTACCCCTAGCTAGCCGTCGTGCGGCGTATACGAGCCATTATGTGAAAATAGTTAAACAATAGATTTTCCAAAAAACTAATAACACACACACCGCACGAAAGTGATACCAAAAGAGAGGGATTCCTAAAATTACCATTTAGCCTCCCAAAGATAGGACACGGACGTCTCCGCATCGATTCATAGGACTCTATCAGGTATTAGCTCTGTACAACTGAAACCGGTGAACCTGGCCTTTGATACTAACTAGTCATGACCCGACTTCTCGAGTCATGATGGCACCTAGTAAAACCCACCAGTAGGTTAGCCGACTTGTACCTAAAACGACAAGTAGTGAGTACAAGGGTAGAACTAAATTGAAAATAATACTAACAATAAGAAAAGGTAGAAACATGAAGCAAACCGAAGACTAAATACAAAGGAAACCCTCCCAGAACCTAGAAGTCACGAGTAAAGACTTATGTAACAAGATAAATACAAATCCCAAAAGTGGACCACAACAAGTCGTCTCAAAAGCAAAATACAAGTTAACATATGAACAAAAGGAGATAGGCTAATCCAAGACGCCAAGTTCTCACTCTCATATGTGATATCCACAAGCTTAAAAACATGGCACGAACCATCACTGTTGGCACCTAGTACTAGGACCTGCATCATGAAAAGATGCAGAGTGTAGCATAAGTAATAAAACAAAGGTACTCAGTAAGCATCACAGGCCAACCGAGCAAGAAAGGTAAAAACAATCTGATAAGATAGAAGCTAGACACAACAAAGGTCAAAGTGAGAAAGAAAGAAGGCACATGAGTATACAAAGATTAAATCAAAGTATAGCTAAACAAAACATAATTGGACCCCATAAGCCCAAAAATTACACACGTGTGCAAGTTTAAATAAAAACTCGAATGGACCCCCATAAGCCCGTAAGGTACACAGAATAGCTAAGTCCATCAGAAAGAAAAGTAATCCATATCTGAACCCAAGAACATCAGTCGGGCTCCTAGCCCAAGTAGCCAAGAACTAGTCAACTCCCAGCCAAGCTAGAAAGAGTGACAATCAACCCAACCAGTCAACTCCCAGCCAAGCTAGAAAGAGTGACAATCAACCCAACCAGTCAACTCCCAGCCCAGCTAGCAAGAGTGACTAGGGGGCTTGTCAACTCCATAGAGGATCTCAGATATCCAGGCCACCTAACTAGCCAGCCCTCTCCCAGGACCGTCAGCCTCCTTGCTAGCAAGAGTGCCCGGAGGTGTATCGACTCTGAAGAGGATCTAAAGTAGGCTCCAAGCCACCGTGGATCAATATCCACTCCTAAAGGTATCACAAAAAGCTCTAAGACGGAAGCTCTCCAGTCCCAAGAAATCATACAATCTCTTGTAACGCATCGGAGCCGCAGAAATAGGGAGGGGAGATAGAATGGGCCAACAAGCTGCATAGACGCCTAAACTAAGGTTCATTCTATCAGACCCAAGTTTGATATTCCAGTCTACAGGGACCTAGTCCATCCGAACGACATCAGAGACATACCAAGGTCATAAGGTGCACGGGTCTAAGGCAACACTAGTTAATCCTAGACTAAGGCTAAAATATACTCTGAAAACCATGTATTAAAACATGTAAATCACATAGTATGCGCCAACACACATACAACCCTAGCTAATAAGCGTACTACCCTCGAAGTAGTAGTAATCAACCCTAAGTCATGGTTTCTAAAACGAAAAGCACGAATAACTAAGTACCCACCCCTAATTCACACTAATCATCATGAATTAACACAGTCATGCTTAATCTAATTAGAAACAAAGTCGTAGCCTACTAGTAAGCTGACCGCGCGTGCTTTAAATCACAAGGCCGGAGCTTTTCCCTTCCGAACGGCCTCTTAACGATGTTACGGTATCAAAAATAGGATCATAACGTCAATGTAGTCGTTTAGACACAAAAATCACCTATAATAGAGACGGGCCAATTTTTTGAGTAAAAAATGAATTATGGGACTCGTGCCAGAATTTCTGGTATTAACTCTACCAAGAGGTCCTAAACGATGTCTCGAACTTGTATTCCAAATATGTTCACAATCCGAGGCCTAAAACATCCCACAACAACACGGGCAAATAATCAACAAGTGAAGCAACAAAGAGATATGGTGTAGCAGCTCAATCACAAAATTCACCTCAAATAGAGGTCCTTCAATAGCTCCCGATATTTTCACCATGTATCCACGCTCCCAATGATCACCCAGGACTTTGAATCACTCAAATCGGAGCTCGGAAGAAGAAGAAATCACCTTTTGAAAATAAGAAATAAGGCTGCAAATTCCCTAAATAAATAGCCCATATTTGGTCGCTAAAAGTCTAATTCTGATCGCTAAAAGTCTGATTTCTGGTCGCTAACAGCTTGCACCAGATATCAGCACTTCAACTAGTTTGCTTAAACTCTGAATTCTCTAGCGGGGTGCTCGGAATTCATTCGGAACCCCGTGAACTCAAATGATATATGCAACCCTACCGAATTTGACATCCCAGACTCAACAAAGCAGTCAAAACTATAGTACGAGATCATCTCGGTAAAAAGTGGGTCCCACACTCAAACTCCATTTTAAGCCAAAATCCGTAAGGAGACTCAGAATCCACCCGGAAGCGTCGACATCCAAATAAAGGATCGTTCTAGACCAAATTCAACATTCCAGAGCTAACCACGGTGACGGAATTCTCATCTAAGATCGTTTACTCAGAATGTTGACTCAGTCAAACTTAGGCCTTAATTTGTAAGTTAAAATACCTTATCGTACAAACTCACACTGAAAGCCTCGGGAGTCATGCCAAGCATGCTACCATCCTAAAATGACCCTTCTGGAGCTAATGGAATCGTTAGAATTGGACTTTGAGGTCAGCTTTTTGAAATTTTGATTAAAACTAACCGTCCAAGGTTCAAAAGCTCCAAAACAATAAAACTCGCATAAAACTAAATGAGCGACGAGGTGTCGCTACAGAAAAGATCTAAACAACGAACAGGAGGCATAAACACAAAAATGACCTAGAGGTCATTATAATTATGTTTTTCAAGAAGTGCAAAGGACTCTAGGTGTCCATGCACTATATCAATATCGTACCCAATCCCACACACTCGCTCGTTTGTTGGTTCATATCAGACTTAAGACATTCATCATCTAAATAGAGATGATATACTTAGTACATCTACAAATCTCATTATGCTATTCGTTACATTTCATTTCAAGGTAATGATGTCAACCCAGGGGTACACCCTAGATGTAACATGGCGTATAGGACCCAGAGATGCCCCATACAGGCCACTTCGCATTCGTAACATAAGACATAGAATAGAAGAGATAAAGAAACACATTTCAAGTCTGAATAGTATCTATAAAATTAAAGCGGAAGTCTAAACACTTTGTCTAATTAGCCTCTAGTAAAATAGAATGAGATTGGGCATAGCCCATACATCATGTCCAAAGCTGAAAATAAGAAAGAAGACAGAAAACTATGAAAATCCATCCTCGAAGCATGAGGACTCACCAAAGCTTGGAATCCCTCAAGTCAACCTCAAGCCACGAAACTGAGAACCCTGACTGTCGGACCCTACATTTGGGGAAATGTAGGCAAAAGTATACGTTAGTACAAAATATGTACCAAATATGATAGCCATGTATATAATCATTTAAATCATACTAAAATAGGTCATTTCATGACATGCAATGACCAAGCTAAAACATGGTATAAAAAGGGTTAGAAAACATAAGTCATAAAACATGGTCAATGCAAGTTAACATCTTTAACACCTTCGAACACATGTGAGATACTTTTTGAAGTAACCTTAGTTCATTATTTTTGTGGGAAGTAGCGTTAATCGACATAGAGACCATGTGAGCTATAACATGATCCCCCGATGTCTCCCACACAAAAAGGGTGTCCCACTTGCCAAGGTAAAGACCATAAATTTCTAGCTTAAATGGATCTACTAGCTAATGTCTATCTAGACAATCATCCTATGGGGGCACATAGGTAAGGGATAAGAAGATTGATTCTAGAAACCCGGCCTCTACTCACGGGAGAGCTTCCATCTCAACATCCTCTCGGTGCTAAGCATAAATCCCATGAAATAGTCATTTTCTTACTTGTTCTTATTATCCATGGAAGGGCGCGTCATCTTGCCAATCCAAGCTAGCTCATAATTCATCCATGGAAACGTATTATTCAATAACCAATCCAAGCTAGGTTTCATTAGGATAGCTCTTTATCGTTGATTCATTTAGGTGAGAAGACCTTTCAACCTTAGAACCCTTACTATGTGAGAACACCTTTAACATTCATGCTTTCATGTGTATATGAGAAAATCCTTTCAACAACACAACAACAACATCATAATTGATACTTCACTCTCAAATTATCCTTAAAACATTTTCATAAATTTCATAAGAACATGCATAATTCCATAATTCACCTTTCAAGGTCCAAAACCCACTTTCAATCATCAACATGTAGAAAACATGGGTTTCATAATAAATTTATGTAATTCTATCAATTCATGCTTTATTTCATAAAACTTTTTTTTCATAATGCAAGACCCACATTACATGCTTATAACTTGGAAAACATGGGAATTTCATGGGTTCATGGGGAATCATCATAAAAATTATGAAATTAACTCAATTTATGCATCATAGATCATAAATCAATCAATTATATCAACAATTAAGAGAACCCTTAACATAGAAGAAAACCCTGACTCAAATTGGGGAATTCTACCTTTGAAAATAGGAGAATTTGGGAACTCCGTGAATGGAAGGAATCCATGGATGAAAACTATCATACATCAATGCCAAATGCTTAACTTCAATGGAGGAATTTGAAGAATTGACTTGCGAACCCTAGCTTAAACCCTTATTCTTCAAGTCTTCTAGAGAGAGAAATATTTGGGAGAAAGACTTGTTCTTCTTTTGTAAATTTGAGAGAATGATTTTCAATTGGGAAATTTAGAGTTAAAATACTTATATAGGGGTTTTGGTGAAGGGTAAAACGACATAGTATTAGTCTAGACTAATTAGAAAAAGACCCAACTTCCCTTAAGGAAATAATTGCTGCCAGTAAAGATGGGTTAAACCGACATACCGTGGTTTGACCGACGGTATATCCTGCACGTCCTTCATTCGTAGTCAGAAAGTGAATTTGAGGCCATGATCCACGGACCCCAATCAATAGACCAGACCTACGGTTCATCGCTCAGTACACGAGCCATGACTGGCCTCCATCGGATGGCACCAGAAACCTCTGAAAACTGAAATGTTGCCCTTTCTCGAATCTGAGGTGTTACGTTATCTCCCCCTTTGGATCATTCATCCTCGAATGAGATTTAAGATATCATAAGGAAGGGTGGAAACTAAATCTAACAGCCCGTTATGTATGCAAAGCACATATCCGAGGAAGAAACATCAACTCCAAGCTAAAAACATGTTCAAAACATCATATCATGAAGTCTCTATGCAACTTATACTCCATGCACATAAACATGTAGAAATCAATTAAGTAAACTCATTTTCTCAAACTTAAACTCTTTTCATGAACATGCATAAATGAGGAAATCATGGAAATGTCTAAGACATAAGACATTAAGAGAGCAAACCATGAGGAACTCATTACATAAATTTAGAGTAGGGATAGAAGGAAAGAGATGAGGATATCGGGACATCATATCGGCCTCGGCCTCCCAAGTAGAACCCTCAACCAACTGATTCCTCCACAACACTTTCACGGAAGCAACTTATTTATTTCTCAACTTCCTGATTTGTTGGCCTAAAATCTCAACCGGAACTTCTTCATAGGAAATATTCTCCTTAACCCCTAAACCATCTAAGGGAACTATAGATGTCGGATTACAAACACATTTCTTCAACATAGATACATGGAAAACCGGATGCACCGATACCAATTCATTAGGAAATTCTATTTCATAAGAAACCTTACCAATACGCCGCAAAATCTAATATGGGTCCACATATCGGGGACTAACCTTCCCCTTTTTACCAAACCTCATTTCACCATTCATGGGTGAAATGTTTAAGTAAACACAATCATGAACATCAAAATCAAGATTTCTTTGTCTTACATCGGCATATGACTTTTTCTGACTTTGAGCCACTTTTAACCTTTCTCTAATAAGTCAAACTTTTCCCATGGACTCATGTACCAACTCTGGACCTATTAGGGCAACTTCACCCACCTCAAACCAACCTATTGGAGATCTACACCTCCTACCATATAGGGCCTCAAATGAAGCCATACCAATACTCGAGTGATAACTATTGTTTTATGTAAACTCAATCAAAGGCAAGTGATCATCCCAATTACCCTTGAAATCAATCATACAAGCTCTCAACATATCTTACAATTTTAATAGTATGCCCCGCTTGCCCATCGGTATGTGGATGAAAGGCCGTACTAAGCTTAACATGAGTACCAAAACCTTTTTGAAAAGATCTCCAAAACTAAGAAGTGAATTGGGTACCACGATCGGAGATAATGGATAAAGGCACTCCCAGCAACCTTACCATTTCCCTCAAATACAACTTAGCATAATCTTCCACCGAATAAGAGACCTAGACGGGAATGAAATGAGTTGATTTCGTCAATCGATCTACCATAACCCTAATGGAGTCATGTTGTCGACGAGTGCGAGGCAAACCAACAATAAAGTCCATATTCACATCTTCCACTTTCAAGTAGGAATGCTAATATCTTAGGATAAACCTCTCGGTTTCTGATGCTCAACTTTCACTTGTTGGAAATTAGGACACTTAGCCACAAATCCCGCAATATCCTTCTTCATCCCATTCCACCAATAGGTCTCCCGCAAATCACGGTACATCCTGGTGGCTCCCGGGTGAATGGAATACCGAGAACTATGGTCTTCTGACAAGATTTGTCCCCTCAAGTCATCAACATCAGGAACACACAAATGACCTTGATATCTAAGTACACCATCTCCCCCTTAGGAGAAAGCCTCTACGAACATTTTAAGCACCACTTCCTTCAATTCAACCAAAATTGGATCAAGACCTTGCTTGGATTTCACATCCGCCACAAAAGAAAATTCAGAAACATTGAGGATCATAACACAACTCTTGGTGGAGTCCACTAACTGAACACCCAACCAAGTCAATCTATGAACATCTTGAACCAAATCCGTCTTATATTCTTCAATATGAGAAACACTACCCATAGATAACCATCTAAGAGCATCCGCCACCACATTTTCTTTACCGGGGTGATAGATAACACTCATATCATAATCCTTCAATAACTCTAGCCAACTTCTTTGGTGAAGATTCATTGCAAACTCTTGTGGTCGCTAAACACATCTACATGAACACCATACAAATAGTACCTCCGAATCTTTAAGGGAAAAACGACCGCCGCTAGTTCAAGGTCATGAGTAGGATAATTCTTTTCATGAACTTTAAGTTGCCTTGAAGCATAGGCAAAGACTTTCCGATTTTGCATAAGTACACACCCTAGACCAATTCTCGAGGCATCACAATAAACAACAAAACCATGAGTCCCTTCCGGTAAAGTCAACATCAGATCGGAAGTAAGTCTATCCTTCAATTCCTGAAAACTCTTCTCACATGCTTTATACCATAAGAACTTAGACTTTTTTTGAGTCAATGTTGTCAATGGAGAGGCAATCGAAGAAAACCCCTCAACAAAACATCTGTAGTAACTAGCTAAACCCAGGAAACTTCTAATATCCAAAGGGGTTAGAGGTCTAGGCCAACTTTTGACCGCATCCGTCTTCTTAGGATCTACCTCAATACCCTTAATTGAAACAATGTGACCAAGAAAAGCTACGGACCTTAGCAAAAATCACATTTGCTAAACTTTGCAAAGAGTTATTGGTCCTTGAGAATTTGCAACACAATCCCCAAATGATTAATATGCTCATCCTCACTTCTCGAATAGATCAATATGTCATCAATGAACACAATCACGAACATGTCAACGTATTATCTAAACACCCTATTCATCAGATCCATAAATGTCATTGGAGCATTAGTGAAACCAAACGACATTACCAAAAATTCATAATGACCATACCAAGTTCGAAAAGTCATCTTTGAAACGTCATCTTCCTTCACCCTCAACTGGTGATAACCCAACCGAAGGTCAATCTTAGAGAAGTAACTCGCTTCTTGAAGTTGGTCAAACAAATCATCTATCCTTGGAAGAGGCTACTTATTCTTAATCATCACCTTTTTCAACTGCTGATAGTCAATACACATACGAAAAGAACCATTTTTCTTTCTAACAAACAAAACTGGAGCACTCTACGGAGAAATACTTGGTTGGATGAAACCCTTATCCAGTACGTCTTTCAATTGTTCCTTCAACTCCTTTAGTTCAGTTGGAGCCATTCGGTAAAGAGGAATAGAAATAGGTTGCGTATCTGGGAGAAGGTCAATACCGAAGTCTATTTCCCTTTCGAGAGGAATACTAGGTAAATCATCTGGGAATACTTCCGAAAATTCATTAACAACTGGGACCAACTCAAGAGTAGGGGTTTCGGAATTCACATCCCTCACCCTAACCAGATGGTATATACAACCCTTAGCAATAATCTTTCTAGCTTTAAGACAAGAGACAAACTGACCCTTAGGCATAAAATTTCCCCCCTTCCACTCTAGGACAGACTCATTTGGGAATTGAAACTTGACTACACGGGTTCTACAATCAATAGAAGCATAACATGAATGCAACTAGTCCATACCAAGGATAACATCAAACTCTAACATATCAAGCTCTACCAAATCAACAAGAGTAACTCTATGGGACAAAGAGACGGGACACTTTCTATAGACCCTCTTAGCCACAATAGAATCACCAACAAGAGTGGAGACAGAAAAAGGTTCTAACAACACATCTGGAAGAACATCAAACCTCATAGCCACATATGGTGTCACAAAAGACAAGGTAGTACCGGGATCGAGTAAATCATAAACATCAAGTTGGAAGACTTTCAACATACCGGTAACCACAGCGGAAGAACCCTCTTTTTCACCACGAGTCTGAAGTACATAGAATCTACTTTGGTTGGAAGCATTGGAACCCGAACCACTAGGAGGAGCTCTCTTGCCCTCTCTTCCTTTAGCCGTAAGCATTGGGAAATTCCACATCTTATGATCACTTTTACCAAAACTGAAGCAACCATACGTGCCGGCTAGGCACTTACCCTCGTGCTTCTTTCCACACCTAGCACAAGTAGACATAAGCAATGAAGACCCACTACCATTTACTCCTTGAGACTTAGGGTTAGACACCCTATCTTTGTTGAAGTTAAGAGGAGCATTGGAGGAACTTTGACCGGAAAACCCTTGTTGAAATCTAGGACGACCATGTCCATCGGACCTTGCATGAGAGAAATTACCATCACCCGTTTTAGCCTTCTTTGCCTCCCTAGACCTTTCCTTAAGTTTCTCCTCTTTGATCTGTTGAGCATGAACCATAAGATGAGAAATGTCCATGTCGTTAATGAGCATTGCGGTACGATATTCTTTAACCACCATTTCGGACACATCCGAAACGAACTTACTTATCCTTGCCCTAGGATCAACAATCATGGTGGGAGTATATCGAGACAATTGTGTGAACTTCAAAGCATATTCATTCACACTCATACTTCCTTGACGAAGGTTGATGAACTCAAGCACCTTTGCCTCCCTCATCTCAAGGGGAAAGAACCTATCAAGGAAAGCAACCTTAAACTTTTCTCAATCAAGAGGACCCACATATTTCGTCTCCCTTCTTTCCATTGGTTGAACTAAATTTGTGCAACACCCTTAAGTTGATAAGCGGCCAACTCCGCCTTTTCCACCGGCGTCACTCCCATGATCATCAACACCTTGTAAACCTTATCAACAAACTCTTGAGGATCTCTTCAACCTTAGAACTATGAAACTCCAGAGGATTCATCCTAGTGAAGTCCTTAACTCCAGATGTCGTCGTACCCACATTTGGGTTCACGGGAACCACAACCTCCCTATTGGCTTGGGCCGTCATGGCTTGATCCAATACTTGAAAAGCATCCATAAACTCTGCATTAGTCACTTGCTCGGCCAAAGGGTCAACCAGAGCTTGAGGAGCTTGAGGAGGAGTTCTTGCTCTGCATTCTCCCTCACATTCCTTCTAGCATAAGCTCTTCGAGTATCCATATCCTGTAAGGCATCAAATAAGGATTAGGAGAGAGACCTTATAGAGTTAAACTCTATCGCACGACTTTAGAGTAATGAAAGAAGTAGAGTTTCTTAATCATCTTGGACCCTCTCATTCATAAATGTGACGCTCTTCAAACTTATGAACAAGACTCTACTCGACGTGGATTATGAGACATCCTAGGACAATTCTAAATATTATGCTCTGATTACCAAGTTTTTCACGACCCATGGGTACATCCTAGATGTAACGTGGTGTATAGGACATAGAACAAAAGAGATAAAGAAACACATTTCAAGTCTTAATAGTTTCTATAAAAGTAAAGTGGAAGTCTAAACACTTTATCTCATTTGCCATCTAGTACAATAGAATGAGATTGGGCCTAGCCCATACATCATGTCCGAAGCTGAAAAATAAGAAAGCAGACTAGAAATAATAAAAATCCATCCTTGAAAAATGAGGATTCACCTAAGCTCAGAATCCCTCAAGTCAACCTCTAGCCACGAAACTGAGAACCTTGACTGTCGGACCCTACATTTGGGGAAATATAGGCAAGAGTATGCGTTAGTACAAAATATGATAGTCATGCATATAAACATTTAAATCATACTAAAATAGGATATTTCATGACATGCAATGACCAAGCTAAAACATGGTATAAAAGGGTTAGAAAACATAAGTCATAAAACATGTTAATGCAAGCTAACATCTTTAACACCTTTGTACATATGTGAGATACATCTTGAAGTAACCTTAGTTCATTATTATTGTAGGAAGTAGCCTTAACCGACATAGATACCATGTGAGCTATAACATGATCCCCCGGTGTCTCCCACACGAAAAGGGTGTCCCACTTGACAAGGTAAGGACCATAAATTTCTAGCTTAAGTGGATCTACTAGCTAATGTCTATCTAGAAAATCATCCTATGGGGGCACATAGGTTAGGGATAAGGAGATTGCTTCTAGAAATCCGGCCTCTACTCACGGGAGAGCTTCCATCTCCATATCCTCTCATTGCTAAGCATAAATCCCACGGAATAGTCATTTGCTTACTTGTTCTTATAATCCATGGAAGGGCATGTCATCTTGTCAATCCAAGCTAGCTCATAAGTCATCCATATAAAGGTATCATTCAATTACCAATCCAAGCTAGGTTTCATTAGGATAGCTCTTTATCTTTGATTCATTTAGGTGAGAAGACCTTTCAACCTTAGAACCCTTACTATGTGAGAACACCTTTAACATTCATGCTTTCATGTGTATATGAGAAAATCCTTTCAACAACACAACAACAACATCATCATTGATACTTCACTCTCAAAGTATCCTTAAAACATTTTCATGAATTTCATAAGAACATGCATAATTCCATAATTCACGTTCCAAGGCCCAAAACCCACTTTCAAACATCAACATATAGAAAATATGGATTAGACACGTGTTTCATCATAAATTCATGTAATTCTATCAATTCATGCTTGATTTCATAAAACTGTTCTTTCATAATGCAAGACCCACATTACATGCTCATAACTTGGAAAATATGAGAATTTCATGGGTTCATGGGGAATCATCATAAAAATCATGAAGTTAACCCAATTCATGCATCATAGATCATAACTCAATCAATTAGATCAACAATTCAGAGAACCCATAACATAGAAGAAAACCCTAACAAAAATTGGGGATTTCTATATTTGAAAATAGGAGAATTTTGGAACTCCATGAATGGAAGGAATCAATGGATGAAAACTATCATTCCTCAATGTCAATTGCTTAACTTCAATGGAGGAATTTGGAGAATTGACTTGCAAACCCTAGCTTGGACCCTTCTTCTTCAGGTCTTCTAGAGAGATAAATTTGAGAGAATGATTTTCAATTGGGAAATTTTAGAGTTAAAATACTTATATAGGGGTTTTGGTGAAGGGTAAAACGACATAGTATTACGCTAGAGTTATTAGGAAAAGACCCAACTACCCCTAGGGAAATAACTGCCTCCAGTAACGACGGGTCAGACCGACGGACCGTGGTTTGACCAATGGTCCATCTTGCATGTCCGTCATTTGTCGTTAGAAAGTGAATTTGAGGCCATGATCCACGGACCAGACCCACGGTCCATGGCTCAGTCCACGAGACGTGACTGGCCTCCGTCGGATGGCACCAGAAACCACTACAAACTGAAATGTTGGCCTTTCTCGAATCTAAGGTGTTACATTATCTCCCCCTTGGGATCATTCATCCTCGAATGAGATTCAAAATATCATAAGGAAGGGTGGAAACTAAATCTAACAGCCCATTATGTATGCAATGCACATATCCGAGGAGAAAACATCAACTCCAAGCTAAAAACATGTTCAAAACATCATATCATGAAGTCTATTTTTGACTTATACTCAATGCACATAAACATGTAGAAATCAATTAAGTAAACTCATTTTCTCAAAACTTAAACTCTTTTCATGAACATGCATAAATGAGAAAATCATGGAAATGACTAAGACACATGACACTAAGAGAGCAAACCATGAGGAATTCATTACCTCAAGCTAGAGTAGGGGTAGAAGGAAAGAGATGAGGATATCGGGACATCATATTATCCCCGGCCTCCCAAGTAGTACCCTTAACCAACTGATTCCTCCACAACACTTTCACGGAAGCAACTTCTTTATTCCTTAACTTCTTGATTTGTCGGTATAAAATCTCAACCAGAACTTCTTCATAGAAAAGATTCTCCTTAACCCCCAAACCATCTAAGGGAACTATAGTTGTCGGAATACCAACACATTTCTTCAACATAGATACATGGAAAACCGGATGCACCGATGCCAATTCATTAGGCAATTCTAGTTCATAAGCAACCTTACTAATACGCCGCAAAATCTGATATGGGCCCACATATCGGGGACTAAGCTTCCCCTTTTTACAAAACATCATTAAACACTTCATGGGTGAAATTTCAAGTAAACCCAATCATGAACATCAAACTCAAAATCTCTTCTTCTTACATCGGCATATGAATTTTGCCAACTTTGAGCCATTTTTAACCTTTCTGTAATAAGTCAAACTTTTTCCATGGCCTCATGTACCAACTCGGGACCTATTAGGGTAACTTCACCCACCTCAAACCAACCTATTGGAGATCTACACCTCCTACCATATAGGGCCTCAAATGGAGCCATACCAATACTCGAGTGATAACTATTGTTATATGCAAACTCAATCAAAGGCAAGTGATCATCCCAATTACCCTTGAAATCAATCACACAAGCTCTCAACATATCTTCCAAAGTTTGGATAGTATGCTCTTCTTGTCCATCCGTTTGTGGATGAAAGACCGTACTAAGCTTAACACGAGTACCAAGACCTTTTTGAAAAGATCTCCAAAACTGAGAAGTGAATTGGGTACCACGATCGGAGATAATGGATAAAGGCACTCTGTGCAATCTTACCATTTCCCTTAAATACAACTTAGCATAATCTTCCACCGAATAAGAGACCTTGAAGGGAATGAAATGAGTCAATTTCGTCTTTCGATCTACCGTAACCCAAATCGATTCATGTTGTCGCCGAGTGCGAGGCAAACAAACAATAAAGTCCATATTCACATTTTTCCACTTCCAAGTAGGAATGCTAATATCTTGGGATAAACCTCCCGGTTTCTGATGCTCAACTTTCACTTTTTGGAAATTAGGACACTTAGCCATAAATCCCGCAATATCCTTTTTTATTCCATTCCACCAATAGGTCTCCCGCAAATCACGGTACATCATGGTGGCTCTCGAGTGAATGGAATATCGAGAACTATGGGCTTCTGACAAGATTTATCCCCTCAAGTCGTCAACATTAGGAACACACAAATGACCTTGATATCTAAGTACACCATCTCCCCCTTAGGAGAAAGCCTCTACAAACTTTTTAAGCACCGCTTCCTTCAATTCAACCAAAGTTGGATTAAGACCTTGCTTGGATTTCACATCCGCTACAAAAGACGATTCGGAAACATTATGGACCATAACACCACCCTTGGTGGAGTCCCCTAATTGAACACCCAACCAAGCCAATCTATGAACATCTCAAACCAACTCCCTCTTATAATCTTCAATATGAGCAACACTACCCATAAATAAAAATCTAAGAGCATCCGCCACCACATTCGCTTTACCGGAGTAATAGAGAACACTCATATCATAATCTTTCAATAACTCTAGCCACCTTCTTTGGCGAAGATTCAGATCCTTCTGATTAAACACATATTGCAAACTCTTGTGGTCGATAAACACATCAACATGAACACCATACAAATAGTGCCTCCAAATCTTTTAGGTAAAAACGACTGCCGCTAGTTCAAGGTCATGGGTAGGATAATTCTTTTCATGAACTTTAAGTTGCCTTGAAGCATAGGCAAAGACTTTACTATTTTGCATAAGCACACACCCTAGCCCAATTCTCGAGGCATCACATTAAACAACAAAAACATCAGTCCCTTCCGGTAAATTCAACACCGAAGTGGAAGTAAGTCTATCTTTCAATTTCGGAAAAATCTTCTCACATGCTTTAGACCATAAGAACTTAACCTTTTTTTGAGTCAATGCTGTCAATGGAGAGGAAATCGAAGAAAACCCCTCAACAAATCTTCTGTAGTAACTAACTAAACCAAAGAAACTTCTACTATCCAAAGGGGTTAGAGGTGTAGGCCATCTTTTGACTGAATCCGTCTTCTAAGGATCTACCTTTATACCCTTACTTGAAACATCTGAGATACCTTTGAAACATAAGTCATAAAACATGGTCAATGCAACCTAACATCTTTAACACCTTTGAACACATGTGAGATACTTCTTGAAGTAACTTTAGTTCATTATTATTGTGGGAAGTAGCCTTAAACAACATAGAGACCATGTGAGCTATAACATGATCCCCCGGTGTCTCCCACACCAAAAAGGGGTGTCCTACTTGCCAAGGTAAGGACCATGAATTTCTTGCTTAAGTGGATCCACTAGCTAATGTCTATCTAGACAATCATCATATGGGGGCACATAGGTAAGGGATAAGGAGATTGCTTCTAGAAACTCGACATCTACTCATGGGAGAGCTTCCATCTAAACATCCTCTCGGTCCTAAGCATAAATTTCCACGGAATAGTCATTTTCTTACTTTTTCTTATTATCCATGGAAGGGTACGTCATCTTGCCAATCTAAGCTAGCTCATAAGTCATCCATGGAAACGTATCATTCAATAATCAATCCAAGCTAGGTTTTATTAGGATAGCTCTTTATATTTGATTCATTTAGGTGAGAAGACCTTTCAACCTTAGAACCCTTAGTATGTGAGAACACCTTTCACATTCATGCTTTCATGTGTATATGAGAAAATCCTTTCAACAACATAACAACAACATCATCATTAATACTTCACTCTCAAAGTATCCTTAAAACATTTTCATAAATTTCATAAGAACATGCATAATTCCATAATTCACCGTTCAAGGTGCAAAACCTACTTTCAATCATCAACATCTAGAAAACATGGGTTAGACATGGGTTTCATCATAAATTCATGTAATTCTATCAATTCATGCTTGATTTCATAAAACTCTTCTTTCATAATGCAAGATCCACATTACATGCTCATAACTTGGAAAACATGGGATATTCATGGGTTAATGGGGAATCGTCATAAAAATCATGAAGTTAACTCAATTCATGCATCATAGATAATAAATCAATCAATTAGATCAACAATTAAGAGAACCCATAACATAGAAGAAAACCCTAACTCAAATTGGGGATTTCTATCTTTGAAAATAGGAGAATTTGGGAACTCCATGAATTGAAGGAATCCATGGATGAAAATTGGCATACCTCAATGCCAATTGCTTAACATCAATGAAGGAATTTGGAGAATTGACTTGCAAACCCTAGCTTGGACCCTTCTTCTTCAAGTCTTCTAGAGAAAGAAATTTTTGGGAGGTAGACTTGTTCTTCTTTTGTAAATTTGAGAGAATGATTTTCAATTGAGAAATTTTATAGTTAAAATACTTATATAGGGGTATTGGTGAAGGGTAAAACGACATTGTATTAGGCTAGACTAATTAGGAAAAGACCTAACTGCCCCTAGGGAAATAAATGTCGCCAGTAACGATGGGTCAAATCGACGGACCGTGGTTTGACCGACGGTCTGTCCTGCACGTCCGTCATTCATCGTCAGAAAGTGAATTTGAGGCCATGATCCACGGATCGTGGACCCAACCATGGTCTGTTGGTCCAGGTCATGGTTCGTGGTCCTTTGAACCCGTTTGTGTGGCCAATCCACGAACCAGACTCACGGTCCATGGCTCAATCCACGAGCCGTGACTGGCCTCCGTCGGATGGCACCAGAAACTTTTGAAAACTGAAATGTTGCCCTTTCTCGAATCCGAAGTGTTACACATGACATCACAGATTAGTTACCAGCTCCTAAACTATAATATCAATGATTAATTTAATAAATTTAGTAACTTGTATGATAAATCTAACTAGCAATACTTAGTTTCATCAAAAACCAACAACTATGTTTGAAGACCAAGTAAACATGGTATACAACTCACATTACATATGGGAAACAAAGCATAGTCTAACTGAAAGTAAACCATAACCTATTAATGAGGCTTCATCTCTCTAATTTATATTTCAATAATTAATTTCATTCTAATAAATTACTTAACTATTTCATAATTTTCATAATTATCCACCTTTATCTTAGCCATATCTTAAGACCACTTCCCTTTCTTTCTTAACATATTATGAAAACCTTAGTTTATGATGCCTTTGTTCTCATATACTAAGGCATCAAACCCAATGACCGACATTCTCATTCGTATCACTATCATAAAGCATTATATCACAACATTGCCACTGAATTCAATGAACATAGACCAATTCCTATTAACTCTTAGGGTGTGTTTGGTATGAAGGAAAATGTTTTCCCGGAAAAGAAGTAGATTTTTGACTTATTTTCTCATGTTAGGTTGGTGAGTAGAAAATATTTTCCGAAAAAGATTTTTTTAGTGTTTGATTTATGAATAAATCTTTTTTTGAGAAAATATATTTTATTTTTACTAGAGAGTATAAAATAATTTTGAATTGAAATTGAAAATATTTTTTAAAAATAAACTTAATTTTTTTAGGGGAGGGTAGGGTGGTGGGGTAGGGGTGGGGGGGTAGGGGTGAGATGGGGTAAAAAAATAAAAAAATTGAAATTGAAAATATTTTTTAAAAACAAACTTTAAAATAATTTTTTTGGTGGGGGTGGTAGGGAGCTGGGGGGGGGTCGGGGTGAGGGTGGGATAAAAAAATAAAAAAATTGAAGTTGAAATTATTATTTTTAAAATAAGCTTTGAATTTTTTTTTCAACAAAAAAATTAATTTTTTCAACAAACAAAATTAATTTTTTCAACAAACAAAATTGATTTTTTCAACAAAAAATTGTAATTTGAAGTTAGAGGAAAGTTTTGGAAAATGTTTTCCTTAATTTTTGAAGGGAAGTCATTTTCCTTAAATTTGAGGAAAATAAGTTGATTTGGAAAATATTTTACCCAACCAAACATGAGAAAATTGGAAAACATTTTCCGTAAAATGTTTTCCTTCATACCAAACACACCCCTAATTGCTTTTAGTCATTGAAGTCTTAGCTGATTCCCAAATATCTCATTCAATACAAACAATAGTATCTATAAAAAATATACAATGATTGGATTAGGTTATTTTTAAGGTTAACAACCGAATTCCCATGCTTGTAGGCCTAATTTTGTTATCCCCCTTCACCCCTAGATGTATATCATATCACTAACCAAGTCTAAAGATTAATTAATCATAACCTACATTGAAGATGAGTTGGTGCCCCGATTTTGATGAAGTTATGCTTTTGTTTGTTAGACTGGTGGCTTGACAAAGGAATCTAGAGGAAGTCTTTGGGTGGACTTACAAGAGGCTTTCTTCCCTTTCCTTCCCCTTGAGATCTTTTCCCTCAAATAAAACCTAGAGAACACTTTCAAGAAGTTCCCAACAAAGCAGAATAAATACCCTTAAAGCGAAGGATGTTGACCAACCTTGGGATTTTCTGTAGAGATACCCCTTCACCATAGTGAAGGATGTTGACCAACCTGGTTGACTTGGGTGTCAATGAAAAAAATTCCAAGAAAGGAATAAAATTTTCAGAAGGCCCAGTTTTTAACACACTATTTTCATAACGACGAGACAAGTTGTTATAGCAGATATTAATTAAACAACCATTAATCCCCATATGAAATATCCAGAGGGACGTCGGAATACAGATGATTGGTTCTTACAGAAAGGACAAAAGTATTGACGAGTTTCAATTTTCTTTAAAAGGGCCATCTCAAGATTGAAATTACGTACACACAACCAGTAATTGAAATGAATGGTTCACGTAATGGGAAGGAACCAAATATCTCAAAAAAATTGGGATACCTATGCACAACCAGTAATTGAAATGAATGGTTCACGTAATGGGAAGGAACCAAATCTCTCAAAAAAAATTGGGACACCTATGCCCGGGGGCTAACTATAGAGAGACTCATTCGCTATAGCTGACATTTAACAAATAGTTCAGCTTCAAAAGGGGAAAAGAGACGGTTTTCCCCTAATTTCCTCATTTCTAACTCCCTAAACTCAAAATTATTTGAAATTCTCTCCATATTTACTTTGTCCACTAAGGTAATTTAGAAATCCCACACTTTATTCATTTTGCCCATAGTATATCTCTTGACTTTATGTTTCAAACCATGTTAAATAGTGATTATTAGGTATAGGATTTTACATGAAATTTTTTTACTCTAGAACTAGGTTAAATCGAAGCATGCTCCTAAGATATACGTAGAAAAATTGTTTCTTGCCTTGAATACATCAAACTAATTGAAAATAGGGTGAAAATCATGCACCGAAAAAGGTAGTTGTGGAAAATTTCATTTTGAACTTTGGTTGCCTTGTAGGGCTTGATCTTGGCCATAAATTATTATAATCACCTTCATAAAAAATTCATTTTGTATTGGGACAAGATCTGTAGAAAATTTGGCAAATCTAAGCATTTATTGCCAAATCTTTCATGGAAGGCTCGAAGTGTGTGAAAAAGATAGTCTTCTCTATAGAGAAGGTTTTCACCATAGTAGACTTTTCTATCTTGATAAGCCTTCACCATTTCGGGCTTCCCTATAGAGGAAGCCTTTCTATATAACGATCCTTGCTATAGAGAAGGTCTTCACTATAGTGATGGGCAATAGCTTCAAGAACTTCCCAACTTCGTTTTTCAGAAACTCTTCCTTGTCCCCGCCTCTATCCTTGCATATTTTTAGAGTTTCTTGGAACAAAAAGGTTAATGATGAATTATATTTCATAGATATTAAATAATGTCTAGAACTAGCACCGCCATCCCCTACAAAAGGTTCTCATTGAACTGATGTCGTCGATGCTACTATGAACAGAAGGTTAGGGACTACTTCACAAGAGGGAATTCATCATGGATGGGGTGTAGGAGAAGGATCCAATGTTCTATGGGATGTTCCACGCCATGTAGTAGGGTACCTAGTGTTGGATCCAGACGAGTGAAATAAGGCCATGATGTGAAAGTTCTACATGAATCCACCTGTTGTCAACTAGGGAAGCCCAAATCGCACATGGTATGTTCAGGGGGTTCAGGTTCAAATTAGGCATGTGTTGATTAATGAGGTGTTGGATTTTCCCAACCCCCCAATAGATGAGTACAATTCTAGGGATATGGAGGGCAACAGGCCCAGGTTAGGAAACATGCTAGTGGAGGAGGAGAGATAGGGGTTGGTCACTTGGATTCATGGGGGGACCAGAATCAAAAGCACCTAGTTCACTATTAAGGCTTGAAGGTGGCTGAGTGTTATTGCCAGGAGGATTCATCCTTCTAGCAACTTGAGTGATGTTACTTACTAGAGAGCCCTAGTTGTGGCTTGCATATTGGATGGGGGTGCCTGTGACTGTGGGGGCCTAAGTGGCGAAAGAGTGTAGGGGCTAAGTCCCTTGACAGCCTACCCTTCCCACACTTGATTACCTTGGTATGCAAGCAGGCGAGGGTCTTATGAGAGACATTTGATCAGGACCATTGTTGCGACACCTCTTTTGATCCACTTAAGGTGAGGGGTACTGCTAGGAGGGGGATGAAAAGAAGGACGACATCATATGGGGATTTCAGTGAGGGGATTCTAGGCGACAAGGATGTTTTGACATGCCTGCACCCTACGGGCCCGCTTAAGAGGATTCAAGTTGCCATAGGGGCACTATTAAGGGATTTTCCCATTCCTCTCAAGGATTCTACCGCTTCTAGCACCACAGCTGGTACAAAATACCTACAAGTATCCTTTGAGTCCCTCACCCAGGACCATGTGGAGCTCCAAGGTGATTTAGAGGCAGAGAACAAGAAGAAGAAGAATATCAGGTGCTCCTGGGACAAGTTGTTGGTGAGGATGTGGAAGGGGATGAAATCCTTTATGAGGACACTAGCGCCCAAATGGAATTCTCTGAGGGTTTCAAAAAGGGATTCGCAAGAGTTTTCCTTCAGCAGCAGCGAGGGTGACAATTGAGCTTTCAAAAGCTCAGGCACTGGTAGCGATGAGGCTACTAGTTAGACATGACTAGGGTCCCTCCCCTCTTCTCTTCGTCCCCTCCACTTATAGATTTGATATTTATATTAGTTATTGGCCACATTTAGATTTGTATCATACAATTTATATTTTGCATATGTCGTTAGTTTTTGGATAATTTGTTGCGGTGTCATTGGTGGCAGCTGGATGATATTAGACTTCTTTGTGTCCCTTGGGTTTATGAAATTGAATTGTTTTTAGCAGGATTGAATGAATTATGAACTTAATAAATGGATTAATCCAAAAACTAAGCATGATATTTGGCTCACTACCCTTTCTAGTGAGCCTCGCTATAGCGACTAGAGTTTCACTATAGAGAGCCTCATAATTCAGACAAGCTTCGTTATATCAAGCTGACCTTCACTAAGTAAAAGCCCATTATGGAGAGACCTCACGACCATCTGGCTTTGCTATAACAGACCCTATTTTGCTATAGCAAGCATCTCTGTAGCAAAGGGATGTTCTTTATGGTGAAGGCCGATTTAAGTATGTTATCAACAACTATCCATTTGTCCCCCAACCACCACTATATTACACACATAATTGAAAACAATCCATGGCATGATCAACACTTTTTAATCTCTAGAATAATACTAGAACAATCAAGCTCAACCCATAAACGTTACCATGAGATACCGATTTGGACACATCTGATTCCTAAATAAAATTCATCCAGACACCCCAAACGTGTCAAGATACCAATTTAACTCGACTCAGAAGATCGACACATTGTAATGGCAAAAAAAAAAGAAACAAAGGAGAATTGTCTACATGCCTCATAACCTCCTAAGGATTTGATGTGGACGTCAGCACATCAATCCACATGACTCTAGCTGACATTTCTCTTGTACTTGTGAGACTGACGAACTTGGGCTCTGATTCCAATTATCACGGCTCAAATTAATGGACCTAGCAAGAACATACGCTAATATAACTAGATAGGTGAACCCTCGCCATGTATCCCCATTAAAATAAAGTAACTAAATAAAACATCTTCATTAAATGAGAATAAGAAAATAAGAGAACTTCTTTCAAAAACTTTTAGCCAATTAACACTTCCCAAGGACTTTGTCTAGATAGGTACAACAGCTTCTAATAGAGTACAGACAGATGAATAAAATTAATAACATAAAAGACAGACACAGTTCCCACTTGAGAATGAAGTAAATGGAAGTTGATGATATGTAACCTCCAATTTTCCATGTTACAAACAACCTGAAACAACCTACACCAACAAAAGGTGTAGCAAGAGTAATATTTGTATACCACACATACTAAGTAGGCATCATAGATCGACCTAGATTAGTACCACATAAAACATCACAAAATCAAACAGAATAACTACATAACTAAGATGACTACTTTGTATCACACAGAACATCTCCAACATTCTCTATTTCTTCCTTAGGTTAGAAATTCATAGAAAACTAGCATACTCTCTGACCTTGTTCTAACCTCAAATTTACACATTTAAAAATCCTCTAGAAGTCATTATAAGATTAAGTCTAGTATACCTATAATACATAATAAGATATAATTCATACCTGGTCAACTTGCCACCATCATAAATTATATACAATTTATCACTAGAATCATCATACGTTTGGTCAAGAAACAACTAGATAATTTAAGACATCAAACACTTATACACAATAAAGGCAAGTCAAATGGAAATCATGTCCATCCTAGCCTTGCAGTTGTATAATCACTGCTCCAGCCAGGGATCAATTGCATACCTCTCGACAACCATGAAACTCACTCTGTATATACATGTTAAAGGATCTTATGTTTGCCCATCTAGTCATGACTTGCAAGGTACCCTAGGTGTCCAAATATAGTAGAGGTGTAGTACCCAATCGACTATAGGCTCCCATAAGACTCAAGCCACTCATCATCTGAATAGTGGTGATATACTCACTACAACAGCACATCTCATTATGCCACCCCTTACCATTTCCTCTCGATGTAACACATCAAACATACATAGCCATAATGTCCTCATTAAAATATCATCACATCACAGAGTAATTACCAATTCATAAACCATAACATAAATAATTTAATCAATTCAACAACTTGCATGATAAATCTAACTAGCAACACTTAGTTTAATCAAACAACAAACAACTTTGTTTGAAGACCAAGTTAATATGCAATACAACTCAAATTACATATCAGTAATTAAGTAAAGTCTAACTCCAAGTAAATTGTAACATATGCATGACCCTTTATCCCTCTAATTTATAATTCAAAAATTAATTATAGGCTAATAAATTCCTTAACTATTTTATAATTTGCATAATTATCCACCTATATCTTAGCCATATCTTAAGACTGGTTCTCTTCCTTAACACATTATGACAATCTTAGTTTATGATACCTTTGTTCTCATCTACTAAGGCATCAAGCTCAGTGACCAACCTTTTAATTTCTATAACTATCATAAAGCATTATATCACAACACTGCCACTAAATTCAATACACATAAATCAATTCCTATTAACTCTTAATTGCTTTTAGTAGTTGAAGTCCTAGCTGATCCCACATAACTCATTCAGTACTATTAACCTAAAGTTAATCACAAAATCAACAACAAATAGTATCAATCAATAATGTACAATGATCAACTTAGGTTATTTTAAGGTCAACACTTGAATTCCCATGTCCAAAGGCCAAATTATGGTATTACACTCAACCCTACGATATAGAACATATCACTGACTAATTCTAAAGATAAATAAACCATAACCTACCCTGAAGACGAGTTGTTGCCTCGATTTCCATGAAGTTCCTCTATTTTATTTATTGGACTGGCGGCTTGACGAAGGAAGATTTGAGGAACTTACAAGGGGTGTTCTTGCCTATCCTTCTTTTTGAGGTCTTTTTCCTCAAAATAAACCCTAGATGGTGTTTAGAATAAGTTCCCA
Organism: Solanum etuberosum; assembly: GCA_029582245.1. Lineage (NCBI taxonomy): Eukaryota > Viridiplantae > Streptophyta > Magnoliopsida > Solanales > Solanaceae > Solanum > Solanum etuberosum. Next base: position 8,199 of record JAJONR010005913.1, on the reverse strand, counting down.
CAAAATTATAGAATAAAGAATCTCAAAGCAACGCAAGAAAATAACATAATTTAATTTTGTCAGGCCTTCTCTATAGAAAAGGTCTCTCTCTATAGCATGCTTAGATATAGAGAGACCTTTTAGGTAAAGTGAGGCTGTTGACTATCCATGTTTGATTAGCTATCAACAGAATAGTTTCCAAGAAGAGCATAAAATTTTCAAAACGCTTGATTTTTAGCACATATTTGTTTAACGACAGAGTAGGACGTTACAGCCTAATAAGAAATTGAATCTAATTTCTATGGAAGCACTGAAAATAAAAAGATAAGAAAATATTATTCTTTATGAAAAAAATTAGACATAGTGATAATGATTGAAGTAGATTCGCTACTTACTTTGAATCATACAAGCCAGAGTCAGTGTTATTATCAAAAACTGATAAAGTAAGTAATATATTAGGATGATCTCTTATTTTTCCATAGAATGAAGCGTAAACAATTTATATTTCGTGACTATTTATAGTCAACACTATTATCACAATGCACAAGAAGAGTAGATAGAGGATACCTCATAAAGCATAAGGAATATTATGATTGAGGCCAAGAGAAAGGGTAATCCTTTAATAAAAATAGATGACTACTTTTAGACGAATAACAATTTTTTTGATAAATTTTTTAATAACTACTCACAAGTTGAAAATGGGATTTAAAATTTGATTTATAACTTTTAAGGTTGTTTCTACATGTATTTGGTTATGTGATTATCTAGTATTGCTTGTTCTATAGTTCCATTTGAATTGTGCTCTTAGAAGATAAGTATAAACAATAGTGAAATTCAATGCTATTTTCCTTTGTTACAAAAAAAAAAAAAAAAAGAGATGATGATATGTTTTTTAATCAAAAAGTGGGCATGAGCCCATTTATTAAATAAGAGGAACCAACAATATTTACAATCACCAGGCCCAACTGAAACCAAGTCCAACAAAAAAGTAAAGCAAAATCAAATCTAATTATCGAAACAACTAGAAATCAAGTCTTAGTCAAATAATTTGAGACCTAATGCTTGTCAATACAGCTCAACCCTTGTCTCTTCATCTTCTCTGAAGGTTGTGAGTCACAACTTTGATAGTTCTTCCCCATGGATGAGATTCCACTCTAGTAAGCTCAAGCAAAAACCTTTTGTGCTTCAATTTGGTCTAACCCTACTTCTCTCTGCTACATCACAACAACCTCTCCATGAAACACTAAATCAAGCAACGACCAGGCTTAGTTGAATTTCATATCCAGATCCAGATCCATTGAACTAGTGCATACCCCTTGCTGAATCCTAGAGGTAAGTAGATCAGTACAGAAATAACTTGCTTTGAAGTATTCTTCTCTAGAGATAATCAATTCATGCTTTATACAATCAGATATCATGATAATAAAATCAAAATTTAGGCTTGATCAGTCTAGATAAGATTAGTAATCCCTCTCCTGAAATCCATATTTGATGGATTGAATCCCACAAATGAAATTAATACCACCATCTAAATTTAGATTTATGAGAAAAAAAAATACTGATTCTATGTTTCTTTGAGGCTGAATCTGAGCCTAATATTGTATAAACACCAACACCAGACTCATAAGTGATCTGCACAACTGGACATCAGAACCTCAAGCTATGCTCATAGGTATAATAGACATAGAGATGATGCTATGGTTACTAGCTTGATGTTACGATTATATAAAACTTAACTTATTTTTAGAAAAAGTAAAATGATAATCATATATGTGAATAAATCAAGAAATCTGATGTTAGATTCTAACATTTCAATTTATGAGTCTAATAAGCAAATTAGAAAAGAAAAAAAAAAGAGAAAGCACAAAAACCTTGCATTTAGGGTTTACAAAATTCAAAATAGGTCAAGGTGAGTTGTTTTTCTAAGAAATATCAAAAATTACCCCTTAAATGATAATATATACATTTATTTTCTTACCTAAGTCGTGTAAGCATTGTTACCAATTTATTGGAAGTTCAAGTCCTGTATATTTCAATGGACTTTTCTTTAGTTCCTCACTAATTCATTTCTCATTTCTCCAAAAAACAACCTTTGCGAAAAAAGCAGACACCACGAACTAGTAGAATGGCTCACCAAGGCATCATAAAGAGGTCAATAGGTGTTTGGTGCTACAATGCAGAACTAGTTGTGAGGTGCTCACCTCAAGTCAAAGGATAGATTTGCACCAACACACACATATAATTTAGGGCACTTGGATGAGAGTTGCGCCCCATCATACGTTTTTCTATCTATAATGTCTTTATGTACTCTACCGTCTCCTGGGTAAGTGCAAGTCTACCCCAATGGTGTTACCTGGTGGGGGAATGTTTTTACCATCCCATTGAGGAATCTCGCAACGCAGAGACATCACATATTTTTTGTCGTAAACTGTCAATTTATGTCCCTTTTGTGGACTGTATTTGTGCCTCCACAACCTCGTGGTCCTCCATGGTATTGTTATAATAACCACAAAAAATTCATTTAAAAGAAAATGTAATTCAAAAACCTCTTTGTGGTTGTATGTTGTATATTCTCGATCAACAAAAACAACAGACGCAACGACCTCCGCTTTGTTGTATGCGGTCATATGATGCACTGATCTACTAACGGTTATATGACATACAACCAAGAGGATATCGGTGTGCATAATGCTATGGTTTATTGTGAATATATGATATACAATCACAAAGAGGTTGTTGAGATGCATATACCATCAAATAATATTGTTATGGTTTATTGTAACTAAACCACAGATGACCATTAGGTCAAAGAGGTACCAAGTCATTCTACAATGGGTCAAAAATTGACCACGGATGGCCAGGAAGTCTGCAAGACCCTTGTATTGGTGGATTACTCAGACGGGATCATAAAAGCGTCTCAGGCTAGGTAACGCCATTGGGGTAGAATTTTATTACCTAAGTGACACTAGAGGGTGGAGAGGTAAGAATATGGAAATAAAACTTGTGATAAGGTTCAATTCTCATCCAAGTACCCTGATTATATGTTTGCGTTGGTTCCCAATGATCCCTTAACTCGAAGAGCTCACAACATATCCTGCATCTTAAGCACCAAACACTTTTAGGCCTTGTTATGATGCTTTGTTTAGCCATTCTTCTTGTTGGTGGGTGTTGCATTTTTTGAAAAACACTTTTTAGAGATCAATTGAGAAATGAATTGGTGAGAAACTAAAGAAATTTCTATCAAAATATATAGGATAAGAACTTCCAATAAAATTGTAACAATTCTTCCATGAATAAGGTAAAACATTATATATATTGATTATAATTAAGGGGTAACTCTTGATATTTCTTAAAACAACAATTCAACTCGTACCTGTTTTGGATTTTATAAACCTCAAATGCAATATGTTTCCCGCTTCCTCTTTTGTTTTCTCTTTTTCTTATTAGACTCATTAATTCAAATGTTAGACTATGAAATGAGATTTCCTTGTTTATTCAATTTAGGATTGTTTGTTTTCTTTTTATGGAAGTAAGATTAGTGTTATATAATTTAAACATCAATCTAGTAACCATATGTAATAACCCTCGAGGTTATTTTCTTGTTTTTATGTTTTATTATTGTTTTGACCATTCTCGTAGCTTCTATGTTGATTTTTAAGTTGTCGAGATGGTTGCATATTTCCCAAGGTGTTCGGGAGAGCTTTGAGTGAGTTTCCTTATTTTTGAGCCTTTATATGGTAGGGTTGCCTTTGTTCAACTCCTCGTAAATGGGTCCATATGAGATTTTTGTCGACGTTGTTAGCTTCGAAACATTGAGTTTGTTCTACTAGAACCTTTTGTTTAGATCCTGTAGTGATCAGGTTGAGATTGAATCGCTTGTCTAATTGGTTGTTTAATGGTGGTGTTGACTTCGGTCAACATCTCATCTAGATGATATCCATTGGTATTTCATTGATTTTGTTGAGTCTGAAATGCCATTTCTGGTTAGGTGGCATATTCGGTTTGCATTCATTAGACCCCGATTTAATCTCGAGGGTCAATTCGAAACATGGGATTTTATCCCAAGTTGCTTGTGCAGTGGTTGTTGAAGTGGACGCTCCCATAGAGCTCTGCGCATTTTAGAGACGCCACTCCAACAGAGATCCATCCACACCAGCGAAGGCAGGTGATGTCAGCTGGAGAGCACAACGGTGGAGATTTCTCACACCTGTGGGTTTCTGTCCACTCCTATGGAGCTGGGGGTCTTCATTGACCATCACTCCTACGTACCTTCTTTGCTTTAGAAGCATCGCTCTAGTGGCCACTAGTTTACTGGATGATCGGTGAGTGTTATATCTATTTTATTTTATTTTATCTAAGAATGATTTTCCATTGTTGAGAGCTCAAGTTAAGGTGTTTTAGCTCATTTTTTTTAACATTTCACCTGATTCCAAGGTAAATCGCTTCCTCTTTACTTTTTATTGCTTATTATAGCTCCATTTCCATTTCTAATTCTAGAATTGAACTTTGATTCTTTGATTTTTTATTCTATAAAATTATTATTTTGGACCATTTTAGGTTTGATAACCGTCCTGTCTTTCCCCAATGATCACACTCAAATATACATTTTCTAATTCAACGTATACATGGTCGTTAGCAATAAATAATCCAACTAAGAGTTGGGGTCGAAACCCACAAGTAATGGTAAAGCTAGACTTCAATTACGAAGTACACCCATGTACTAATATTTTATGAATTATTTAATCAACGTTAACATATATATAAATTCAAGAGATTTCACATTATCAATAGTGAGATTGATTAACTAATTGTTAACTAGAGCAAAGGGCAATGGAATTTCACAAGTAAGAAAAGAATCTTAGGAGTGTGAGTAATTGAGTATCGATTCTGAATGTGGGTAATTGTGTTGCTCAACATAGTTGATTCTTAATAGATAGACTAGATTATCAAATACGATAAGCATTTATCAATCACAAATCATCTTTCGTGAGAGTTTTGTCTAACCTCAACATGTATAACATACAAAGTTAATCCAATAGCTCAATATAGTTCCCTTTTTCAAGAAAAAATAACGATTGAACTTAATAAACGATTGGCAATTAACTCATACTCCAAGCACATTTCACAAGAAATCATAGAGATCTACAACTAGATTTGAGTTTGCAACCTCAAATCATACATGAAAACATTATAAGGTAATTGAACTCATTATAAATCAACAATTAATTGAGAAAATACAAGGACCCACAAACAATTTAGTACCCAATTACATTGCACACCCCTAAAGTTATGGAGTTTGGCTACTCATGATGAAAAGGAAAAGAATTATACCAAATGATTTTTTTTTGCATTGAATCAAAATGAGTTCAATTCCAATATACCGAGATCAAAAACCCAATTATTTCAACTTTTACAAGCCAAAAACCCCAAAAAATCATTAGAATGTTCTAAGTTAAGATGTTCAAAGCAGTGCAGGATGCATTTTCTCTCTCTTCAAAACCATTTATACCATCCAAAAGTTTGACAAAATTTGCACTTCATATTTGTTTTGGCAACGTTAGTGTAACACTCCGAAAATTTTTAAGCCAAGACTTGAACCCTTCTTCATTGTGAACGGGATACTCCGAAAATTTGCACTACTTAGTTATGCATGCGGAAGGTGGGGTAGGGGTAGTTAGGCCGTTACGGAGATGATGAAAGTCGATTCAGGCTTAAAATGACAAACATCGGTTTTGTCATTCTGAATAATAAGTCGACCGCTAATCCGTAAAGTGTGTTAGTTTCCATGGTCTTCTTTTCCTCTTTCCCTTTATTTGTTTTATAATTCTAATATTTTGGGGTAGTTTTGTTATAAAATAAATATTTCGCTTATCTATTTGTGTATAATTCTATCTTCTTGCTTATCTCTTTATTTGTTTGTTTATTATTTATTTATATCACCTAGTAATCATGTTTAAATTAAATAACCTATAAATAAAGTGACCTTAACTGCTACTCATAACCCCCACATAAATTGCATGAGATACGGCCGGGACCCACATTTGTGGACCTCGAGGGATGCTTAACACCTTCCCTTCGAGGTAATTTGAATCCTTACCCGATATCTGGTACGTTGACCCTTTAGTTAGATTAGTTAGGTTAGATAGGCGCCCTAACGCGCCTTAATTCGTTAGGTGGCGACTCTTCAATCAAGCCCAAAACCCAAAAAGAGTTGTTAGGTCGTGCACCGAAAACCTGTTTTTGCGAAAAATGGGGTGCGACAGAATGGCGACTCTGCTAGGGATATAACTAGGTTCTTATCATTACGTATTTCATGCTTATGTGAGATTTACTTTATTTGTTTATTTCCATGTTTCATCCTTCCCCTTTTTACCTTATTTATATATTTTCATGCTTAATTTCATGTCTCATTTTCCTTATTGGTTTAATTTTCTTGCTTTTTTATATGTTTATTTCCTTTTATCTTCGTATTTATTTATTTATTTACTGCTTTCCATAAACTGTCTATGTGTTACTGCTTTCCATTTATATGCTAAATGTTACTGCTTTGGTAAACTGTCATTCCGCTCATACTTCCCCCAATTGGGACCCTCTTCCTTTTTTCTTTATTTCCTCGTGATGGTGTGTGACTTTGCACATCTCACAAATACTCCAATTCTCTTCAAAACACCCTATATTAGAGATATGACTGAGGCATGGCAGATGCGGATAGTTTTACTACCGTGGAACCATGTGTCTTCTTGCATAGAACCTATTCAAGCCCATGTCTACCCAACTCTTAGAAATCTTAATTAGGTCATACATGTTGCATGAACCTTAGGCGATTTGACCCTCGGTGTCAGATCATATTATTAGTAGCCACCCGATCGTCTAAAGGGCTCCAACACCCTTTAGACAAATTGCATAATTATGTGCCAATGTGATCATCATAATTAATTTAATCCAAGTCTGCCAAAATGGAGTTTAGAATCTGTTTGTTCTTGCTTGCAGTGATATAATGGCCTATCCAGACTTCGTTAACGTTCAAATGGCAGTAGATGTGAATCCCAAGCTAAGAGTGTGGTGGGATGACATTATATTGGATCCTGAATTTGAGGTTGATCAACTTCTAGGTGGTCTAACTTCGCTCCTTTATGTCATACCTGACCGTCATTTAATTAGGGCCTTGCTGGAATTTTGGGACCCTGTGAGGATGGTCTTCAAATTTGTTGATTTCGACTTGGTGCCAACGATTGAAGAGATTAGTGGTTTCATTGAGTTGCCATACCGTGAGTGTAAAATGATGGTACCCTATAAGCCATCATCAAGGGAGTTTCTAAAAAGTCTGGGAATGAAGTCCAATCCAACCTTGACTTGTTTAGATCTTGGGTGGATTTCTTTTGACTTTCTTTATTCACTCTTTGGCCAAGAAGATGGTTACTATTCTTTCTATGAAGAATTTGAGTACTCCATCGAAAGATGGGAAACATATCGCTTGAATGCCTTTGCAATCGCACTATTAGGTTCTTTAGTTTTTCCTAAAGAGAGAGGAAAGATCGACACACGTTTGGGTTACATGGTTCAGGATTTAGCTCAAAGACAGGGTGAACCTAGGAAAACCATAGTGCCTATGATCCTGGCAGAAATAATGAGAAGTTTGTCAGCATGCGTCAATGGAAGAATATTCTTCGAGGGATGCAATCTCTTGCAGCAATTATGGGCTATTGAACACCTCCACAGACGACCTGACACAGTAGACCTTTTTCTTGGTCATGGCAACAAGATTGATAATCATTCAAGAAGAATGGTAGGTTTCCCCACCCCTGTGGGATTCGTAGACTGGCAGATATTTCTGATAGAGCTCGAGAGCTACCGCATCCAATGGAAGTTCTATTGGTTGTCCACCCCTCATGCAATAGTAAGAGGCGATGAACGCTATTTCATCGCGCTTATTGTCTTAAAGGGCGTTCAACCATACGCTCCTCTTCGAGTACTCCGCCAATTTGGACAAACTCAAGTAATACCACTCCGATCCAACATGGAGGAGTTTAAGTATGACTTTGGATTAGATAATCCACAAGTCCACAACATATTTCGAAGATGGGAGCGGGTGTTAACCATTCCTATGGGTGCACGACGGGCCTTCTGTATACTTGAGTACAACATATGGATCTTAAAAGAGGTTAAAGGCAGAGAATTGAGTGGGGAAGGATACTATGGGCTCACTGATGAAAGAGAAAA
>JAJONR010005912.1:0-37195 GCA_029582245.1 Solanum etuberosum | reverse complement strand
TTTAACCATTGAACTCTGGACCTTTGCCTCCAAGCTATCTCCTCATTTCTAGCCACCTTCTCAAAGTCCAAAAATAATTGGACTTTTTGGACCAGTTCGTCCTCAGTGAGCAGCCTCTAATCTTGAGTGTTCTCTAGCATTGAGATTTCATTCAAGATTTCCTCCTTCTTTTTCCTCCAACTGACATTATTGTCCCTGTTCCACTCCTTCAGTTTGTCTTTAAAAAGCTTCAGTTTAGTGGCTAGAATGAAAGCAGGGGTGCCACTGACCTGAAAAGAAGCCCACCAAACTCGCACCTTATCTTTAAAACCCTCCACACCTAACCACCACTGCTCAAATTTGAAGTAGGACTTCTTAATTTTCCAATCCCCACAAACAAGCATGGTAGGTCTATGATCAGATCCAACATTGGGAAGAAGATTTTGTTTGATCTGAAGGAAAAGCTCCTCCCATTGGGAACAAAACTGAAATTTATCAATTCTAGAAGCACTCATATGATTTTCTCCCCTCCTCCAGGTGTAAGATCCTCCAAATAAGGGAGGGTCATACAATTCCATCTCATTAATCCATTTCGAAAATTCAGCCATTGCACCTGTAATTCTATGTCCATTTGTCCTCTCAGTTGGGTATCTAGTAACATTAAAATCCCCACATACGACCCAAGGCCCATCACACTGACTTCTAATAGCAGATAATTTCAGCCAAAGATTCCTCCTTTCGATTCTTCCACACTCAGCGTAAACCGCACTCAGATACCAAGTGAAGTCTTGGTTAATGCCGACAAATTTACATGTAATCATTTGGTCACCACTGTCAACCAATTCACCCAACCAATTCCTTTTATCCCATAACACTGCTATCCCCCCACAACTTCCTATAGCCTCCATATGTATCTCCCCCATCCATCTGTTAAAAAAAAGTTGTTCAACTAAATTAGAATCTGCCCCATCTAGCTTAGTTTCTTGAATTACATGAATATCTCCCCCCCACTGTTGTAATAAGTTTCTTACAAGACATCTCTTGTTCTCCTTGTTAAGACCCCTGACATTCCATGAAAGAATTTTTATTTTCATTGATAACTTAAGGAGTAGTTTCTCCCCCTGCTCCTAGACTCTTCGTCTTTGAAGTTCATGTCAAAGACCAGATTTCTAACCTCTTTAGGCACTGAGTCTTTGTTTTTTATTAATTTGTCGCCCTTGTGTTGTTGTTGCTCCTTACCCCTCTTCTCGTCCACCTTCATGAATAAACGAAAAGCAATTTTTTCACAACCTGTGAAAGTTTCCCCGAATCGCTAAATGAGTTTAATAACATTGGAATGAACCCAAAGCGTTGCCTTGTCCTCTATGTAGCCCTCCCCCTGTAATTCTTCAATGTTAAGTGGTGTAGGGTCATTGTAAATAGTTAGATGCCCACTGTCGTACCCCCCCAAGTTATCTCCTCCGAGGTCTAAAGGTAAAAACTCCTCCCTTTCCATTTTGTCATTGTCTTGTTGCATGTTGATATTCAGAAGTTCGCTGGACTCTGGTGGCAAAATAAAAGCCTCTTTCCTGTCTACTGAGGTGGTGGTCATTCGCATTGCCTCTTCTATATTATCTCCAAAGGGAGAAAGAGCTTTCAAGGAGTAATCCTTGCCCAGTTCTACATTAATGAAATCAGTAAAAGGTTCCACAAAATGTTTTTGATAAGTCTTAAAAGACTGAGTCCTTTGAGCTGAAGGCCGAACAAGATTTAATGAGATACTTGGCCCAGCAGAAATAAAGATATGACCCAAAGGCTCCTTAGAATTAAATGAGCCATCAGAAGGGGTCCCACTAGTCACATCAATCCTTATCTCCTTTTCTCTCTCCCCTTCTATAAAGTTAATACTTGATGTAATATCCCTTTCAAACCCCTAGGTTATCATATGAATAGTCTCTTTCTCCTTCATGGGTTGTGGCAGACTGCCACACTCTTCCCCAGAGACATCCCTAACATCTCGATTATTGTTCTCATCCACCCTTCTCCTTCTGTACCTCGCCGCTGATTCACACCAAACCGGCAACGAGAAGGTATAATCTCCATCATCTACTTCGACTGTGGAAGGGATCTGCTCTCTGGGTCCTTTAACTCGGATTCTTGCCCATCTAAGATGATTTTTGAGTTCAGTTTCCTCCTCGTTTTCGATCCAACCGCCGCATTTTTCCCCAATCTCCTTCATCACTTTTTTCGACCATAAGTGCAATGGAAGACCTAAAACCCTAATCCAAAACCAGTCGAAAGTTTTGTAATCTGGAAAAGCACCCGCCTTTGGAGACCACCATTCTAACAAAAGTCTGCTTCCTTGTCTTCTCCAATCCCCCAACAAGATATTCTGGATTGGAATTCAAACAAAAATTGGACTCCATTCATATCATAAACTTGAAGATTTTGAGCCCCTTTCCACATCTGTTGAGCCCATTTTCTCACGTCATTCCGAGTGGGTATCTGGACACAGTCAGCAAAGCATCCGACCAGGCATCTGTTGAGAAGATCATTCCCCTCTATTTTTGAGGCTGCTTTTAGGGTCACTTGCTCCATGTCTGTTTCAGACACTCTCTGAGTCCATTTACTTTTATGCAAGGCTTCTTTGAAGCTCCCCTTTCCCTTGATGTACAGAGATGAAGCATCTCTAGTAATATTTATTGCACCTTTTACTCCTGTATCTCTATTAATGAAGTTTTCAATCCTAGTCACAAGACCACTCCAACCTTCATTAAATTTGTTTTCTGGCGTGATGATGACTGCTCTTGTTTGGCCATTAACCGTAATAACCGAAACGAATCTACCATATTTGTTGAACTTTAAAGAGCAGTAAATGTTGGTAGAGATAACTCTACCCCTCCAAGATTTAAAGCTTCTTCCCTTTATGGCAGTAGCTTCTTTCAACCTTGTGCATAACCAAAAAAGAGCTCCTTTGCTCAACACCATCCTCCTCATCTGGCTTTTCGAACTTTCCACCCAATCATACCAAGTCTCCGAGCAAGATTTGGACTCACTTAGATCATAGGACTTGCCCCCTAATCTGAAATAGATTCGATTATCCATCAATGAAAAAGGCTAGGAAGAGCTCCGGTGATCGAATACCACCGAAGTAAGGGTTCCAAAGGCCCTGAAGGGACCTTTAGTGTTGTGCCTTGGGAATAGTGCCTGGGAGCATTTTTACTCTAAGAGACTTTTCTAGGCCTTCTAAGAGACTTTTCTAGGCCTGATGGACATATACACTTCCTCTTTATTGCATTCTTTTTACTCAATATGACGAAATATGTACCAGGATCATCCCATCATCCCATGGAATCAAAAGCCTCAGCAAAATATGAAATTTTATAAAGCCCCTCAAGTAATTGATCCGATGCCATAATGATAAGCAGTTAAGCTGATCATGAGCAATCAATATGGAAAAAAAGAGAATAGCAGAAGTAATGAGTGGTAGCGACTTGTAGCAAATCTTGTCTATCAAAAGATAGCAAAGTAATCAGCAACAAAATACCCTCTTTAACTTAGATGTCCTTCCCATACCAATAAACCACTGCATAACCTTCATTGACCACCGTGAAGTGGAGAGGGAGGTAAGTTTTCACGCACTGACAGCTGCAGATATTGGGGAAAACTGGAGACAGAAAGCAAAATAATGACTTGTATATCATGGTAGAAGAATCTGGTTTTATATGAACAAATACTAGCACCAACTTTCTGAAAAATGGTGGGTAAACTGGTCTAGTAAATAACATGATAGTACATGCTAAGAAGCAAAAGGTAAATGGAGAGAGAGAGAGAGAGATTCAGCAACAAGGTGCAGGTCCTTGGAAGAAGAGTTATTGTAGCTAAGTACGGTCTCCAAGAGGGAAGGTGGAGGGTGGACATCATCATGTCGCCTTATGGATGCTGATTATAGAAAAATATTTTGGGTGGGGATTATTCAAAGGCAACATCATTAAAAGCACGAAATGGAAATAGTATCAGTTGTAACTTTTGTTAACCTAGTTGGTGCAGTGACGACACCCTCAGTCATGCCTTTCATGAACTTTAGCATATTGAGCCAGAGAGTTACTGCAATCACTCAAGTACATAGGGCACAAGACAGTGGAACTTTTGGAATTTGAGATTCACGAGAAACCTATTAGATTGGGAGATCTAAGAGTTCCAAAATCTCATGGAATTACTCTACAAGCAAAACATCACATGGTGACTGGGATGCTTGGAAATGCAATGGAAGGGATGTGAAAGTAGCTTGATGAAATCCTTCCACAAACTACTAAGGAGAGAAGATACAATGTTCAAGCACCGATTGGTGTAGATTTCCCAGCAATCGGAAGAAGGGATGAAACCCCACCTGGCCGATAACAAATGTGCTGCAAGGGGGGATTTGTACATCTAAAAGTATGAGGAAAAGAAGGATAACATATGTTAGCTGGTGATACATGTGTGTTACACTGCAAATGCTCGGAAGAAGACGCCGACCACTAGTTGCTAACTCGGTTAGGAATACAGTGGGCAATGTCGGCTATCATCAAGGATGTGATGTTCAGCTAGGATTTTAAAAGAAGATACAGAGCATTGGATGTAGCCCCTTTCACTATCATGTCAGTACTTCAGAGGGGGAAAGTAAAAAAGAGCTTCTCAAAGTGTGAAAATTGAATTTGTACAAATGAGGAACTGCCTTTTGATTCTAGTCAATTTTTGTACAACATGAGGCTCTTATTAGTATAGATGATTGGAGGCTGGTTGCGTAGAACCAACCATACGTCCACAACCCTATGTAGGCTCCCTACTTTTGTATACCACCTGTATAGCGGTAACTTCCCCACCATGTTAATAAAACTATTATTTTACTAAGATAAAACTAAAAAAAGGTCATGTTGAAAGCCAGAGGATGCATTGAAGCTCGGCCTGGAGAAAAACATCATGTGGTACGAACTAACAGTAGCTTCAGCAAGGAATAAATGACCAAATGTTTCAGAGAAGCCACTATGGTGGAGCTATTACGGAGTTGCCAGTAAATCTTATTTAAGAAGCTTAAGGAATTCCAAATGCACACCAGTACACAATATTTCTTCTCACCTTTTTATTCAAATGGCAGATAGTCAGAGGCAGTTCTTCAAGCTTGTGTATGAAAATCTTGCTTGGATTTTCAGTTGCAGTACTATATTCAACATCTGACGTGAATGTAGAAATTTTAAGATTCAGAAGAAAACAACAATCTCACCACTTGACAGAAGCCAACAAATTTCTTCAATATGAATTACAACAGCAATTCACAAGCTAGAACAAAGGAGTTCCCCAGAGAATGAGAAAGAAATCCTTTAAACTGTTCGAAACTATTGTTTGAAGGGACAAGATAGTTGTGAGCTTATACCTGATGCTTTTCCAGGAGATCCTGCAAAAATAGGTCAGATGATGAGATGCTTGCAAGCACATATGTGAGAGAATGACAACAAACTTTCCACCCACAGTGACTACAGATATCAAACCTCCTGCGGATAATTATCATACCCACTCACCTCAATAATAAAAAACAGGTTATATGTTGGTAAGGACTTTAGTTTGGTAATGTAAGTGATTTTAAGTTTTGAGAAAGGTGCAGCCTTTTTGAGTTGTGGAACCCTTTCATGGAGCATAAATTTGAAAATCCAATGATCCTCGAAAAGAACCTTCTAAATGTTAGGTGTATAGAGTGAAATGCTTTAAGAAATAGGTCGCTATAAAAGCTAAAACCAGTCAATCATTTAGCAACAAGTAAAGGAAACATCTCTGTTACTTAAATCAGAAGACTTCATGGGGTTTCTTCTTGTTTCACTTTTTCCCTTTTTCTATAGGTTATCAATGCATAGGTGGGCTTATCAAAACAAAAAAAGAACAGAAGGTCAATGCATTGGAACTCACGTAGAACAGTGATCAGCCAGCCAGAACTTATCATTTGGGCAATCTCCTCGTCTTTGTAACTGGAAACTACATGCATATAACTTCCAGTATTGTCGCCCCATTCCAAAGAAACCTCACTTACAAAGCTGTCTATGGCTGATGGCCTGAAGACAAAACAATTGTAGGAATATAGTCTTGCGCTTTCTTGGAGGAGGCGCACCTAAAACAAGCAGTTGCAATTGTTTGAGATTCCAATTTTTCTGAAAATATCAGTCCACATCATTGTTGTAGTGCCGCTCATAAGGTGAATAAATTCGGGACTTGAGAACTAAAAAAACAAGCCAAGGACCAAGTATTGAAGAAAAATGAAACTATTGATGAAGACATTTAAACTATTTTGGTAGGCAGGGAAACTTTGAGACAATAGGAATACTAGTGCAAAAAATTTCTTTACACAACCATATCAATAAACGTGATACGCCAAAAGAAATGCAAAACAAAAAGCAGAAAGGACATCACCTTAGGAGCAGAAAGATCAGGTCCATAGGATATACCCTACAAAAATTGAAAGGTATAACATTTCATTCATAAAATCAAACAATTCCTCAATTACCGCAAATAATTAAAAGGAGAAGAAAAAATTCTCACAACCCATAAATCCAATTATTTCAGCAATACAGCAAATTTCCTTAAAAGAATCATCTTTACCCAAATGAGAATAACAAAAAAGAAGAAACAACTTGGCAAAATTAGATTGAACAATGATTATCATCAAGCTATTGTAAGAACTGCCTATTACATGGCTAATCAAAAAAGCTCTCAGAAGTTAAACAACTAGATAGAAGACAACTATGTCTATGTGAGTTACACACAGCCAAGGGAGGATCTAGGAGAGGGCAAAGGTGTTCATCCTAACCCCTTAGCAAAAAAATTACACTGCATATATAAAGTATGTTTATTTTTAATTTTTAGTATATAATATTGAACCCCCTGAACACAAGACTATACGTTAGCTTAGTGGTTTAGGGGGTCAAAATTCAGTTCATATTTCAAATCCCAAAGATGAAAATCCTGGATTCGCCACTGTACACAGCACAGTCAATTTCCAAACCCAGATAAAGAACAACACTAAAAGACAGTTCTTTGATGCAATAACCCCATAAACCAAAAGATTCATATAGCAAATCCAACTAATCTGAAATTGAGATATAATTAATTGATTGCATGTAACTTAACAGAAACATTCAAAACCCAACTAATTTGCTAAACAATTCTTGGGAATTCTACAATTTTTCAAGAATCAAGAAGAAAACAATAAAATGGCAAAAAATCAAGAAAAAGTTGATATTTTTACAGTGAGGATGTTGGAGTATCGAAGCTTGCGAAGAACATAAAAAGCATCAGGTCTAAGAGAGGGACTCCCATTTTCATCATCACCGGCTTTCAACAGAATTGAAGCGTCCAGCACAATACCCTTCACTCCACACATTGTTTTTTCTGTGTTTTCTTCAAAGCTAGCTGTGCATTGAACTGCGTAAGTTAACATTCATAAAAAGTGGAATCTTTTGGGAAAATTGGAAATGTTTGGTTAGGTCCCAAAACAATTTTATCATGTCAAATTATGTATACAATTTCTTTGTTAGTTCTAAAATGATCCTACAAAGATTAATAAGTAGTACTAGTTTGTTTGGATGGTTCTTACATGTATTGTACTGTGTATGGTACATTTGTCGTCAATAATTTTATCTAACCATATTTCTATTATTATTTAATGGGTTAAAATGTCTTATTTTATGTAACGATCTGATTCATCGTTACTAAAGGACATCTCGTATAGAGTCTCAAAAGTCTAAAAGTGTGGCGTAAGAATTTTTAAAATTTGAGCACACAACCATTTTGGCCCAAATTTGATTTAGGTTCAGGCTTACGTTAGCCCGCCGTAGCAGGAGGCTTCCCGTTATGGCGGCACCGCTATAGCGGTCCGAGTTTCGTTATAGTGGGATGTCGAAATTCTGCAACCTAATCAATGCATCGTTCTTTATTTTTCTCCCACTTTTGAAAGGAAAAAATAGGCAAGGGATGCTCCAATAACCCTCTAAAGGGCCAGGGAGCAATGAGGGGGAAGAATTACCGCGCAAAGAAGGTGAAAGCCTAAGGATTTTCGGTGCTCGTTCATCATAGGTTGCTCTCGCGGAGTCAAAATTCATAGACAAGGTTCATCAGTTGTTGCTTGGCTCCCAAGTAGGCTAGATTTCCTTACACTGAGTAGTTAAGACCTATTTTTACCGCATTATATCTTGTAGATGTTCGAAGATTACATGCATAGCCCTTCGAGCACGGAATCTAAATTGTTATTGGTTGTTGTTATTGATGTTAAGGCGGGAGACGAGATAATGACTGGGGGTGGTTCTCTAGTTCTTGTTTAGCCTTGGAATCTTGGTTAGGATGGTTGTGTGGTCCAATAGACATAGGTTTACATGTTAACTGCTTGCTTTATCGTTTGTGTGTGCATTATGGGGAGATCATATGGAAACATACGTAATGAACACATGTTGATAATCTCATACAGTGAACTGATTACATGACTTGTGGTTTCAAGTGTTATTGTTCATGATGTTTGTGATTGTGCATGATTGTTTGTGTTGATGGTTGGCTCGGGTACCACGTCTGGTACAAGATATCCCCACGATTGACTCGGATACCACGCCTGGTATATATTAGCGGCTGACTCGGATACCACGTCCGATACAGACATATCCATATATGGTTGACTCAAGTACCACGTCGATAGAGTAACTAAGGATGGCTTGAATACCACAATGGTACACTAACAGGTTGACTTTGAATTCCGTGAGAGGACCAAGTATGTGTTTATGGTTCCATGAGTAAACCTGGTTTACTTCTTCATAATATAATTGTTGTATGTTGGATCCTTGAGTGGTCTAGGTTACTTGAAAGGTGAGTTGATCTCATATATGTACTTGTAGATGATCATGTGAGACATGTTTCATGTTACTGTTAAGTCAGGGTAAGAACTGGAGTCTGGGCTATATTACTATCAATGGTTGGGGTATGTTAGTTTTTTTATGGACAAGTCAGAGCTTAGGGGTTTATTTTCGCAATTATTTTAATTATTAGGCTGAGTTTATGTGGACTCAGTTCTTAGTTGTAGTTGTATTTCTTATTTATCATGATGAGCTTGGCTTATAAATGGTGTTGGGTTTAGTTTTAGTGTGGAAGAATTGTCTAAGGTATTAGTTTTATTTACTGTTCCAAAAGGGCCAGGGAGTTGACATAAGAAATTGAGAAAAGATAGCAGAATGGTTGATCATCAGGCTAGTGATGGTCTTGTATTCGTGGATATCTATGTGGTTAAAGGGTTAGGCTATGATTGACATTTAGAGGTGGTGTAACAAAGATGCATGGGATCTAGATGCTTTAGTTATGTCATTTACCCGGAGAGGGTAAAAGTATGTGGATAGTAAAGTGGGGTGGAGTAACTTTTATATTGCATATTTTCTTAGCATTACAAATCAGTAACACAAGCAGATTGGACAATTCCCAATTTTGCAACAACATTCAATCTCCACTATCATTACTATAAGTACCTTACCATAATATCATCATCAATCTAGCTAAGTATCTTACATCTTCACAGTGTAAAAATTCAGAGTTTGCAATACATAACGTAGTCTTGATTTTATACTTCCTCTTATATGCATATTTTGAACAACTTGTATTGCCAGCATTGCAAGGGTTCTTGTTATCTTTTGAAAAAATCGTTGGTTCATCTCCTGTCAAATAAGATAAACACTTGCAGCCAATGTTATCCTATATACCTCAGCTCGTGCTTGCTTGCCTTTGCAATACACATTTATCCAAATTGTTTCCTCTTCCCATCCTTGAGCCTCCCTATTGATACTTTGCAATAAAGTATCTTCTGCCAGATTATGGCTTTCATAGGACATACTGAACATCTTCTACACATCCCCATATTGTTACTCGATCACTTGTGAGTATCCTGCTTTGTAATGTTAACTATAAAATGAAAATCCACTTAGGACAAGCTACATTGTTACAAGTAAGTCTCCCCTACTCCACATTGTAGTAATCTTCTCTAAGAGTTTTATATAGTTGTTTTATAGAGAACTTGTTTATCTGTTTGACATACTTCTCGTTCCAGCCAATAATCGCAAGTTCTTTATGCACTTGAAGTATTTTCTTCACCATCTATGAAGCTTAAGGCGCTAGAACACCCCATAAGGTCCCTTGTTTCCTATAATACATGTGAACCCACTTTACCCATAGTCTATCTTTTTTAGTACTCAAATTTCATAGTGACTTGTTTATTGCAACCTTATTCCATGTATGAATATCCAGTAAATTGAGTCTCCTTCAGTTTTAGGGCTACATAGTTGCTCTCATGCAATCAAGGCCTTCCTAGATGCATCTATCTCTCTTGTATATAAAAATGCCATGCATAATGTTTCAATATATTTGACAACTTTTTTGGAAAGTATAAACATATGCGACCAAAACACATGAACGGAGAACAAAATACTCTTAATCAGCTGAGCCCTTCCTGCATAAGAGAAAAATCTGAAAGTCCAATTATGTATTCTACTCATAATCTTATCAATCAATGGTTGATATTGTTGATAGACACTCTTTTAGTACTAAGTGGGATTCCTAAGTACCCAAAAGGTAGGTACCCTTGTGAGAAACCTAGTTCTTGGAGAATTTCTGTTTGCACAGTGGTTGACACATCTCCAAAGTAAATGGAGCACTTATCAACATTTTCATTAGCCCAGAAGCTAGAGAGAATTCATTGAATATACCAAATAGCAGCTTAACTGATCCAGTGTCTCCTCTACTAAATAGTAAAAGATCATTAGCAAAACTGAGCTACATAATCTGCATTCTCTCACATTTTAAGTGGAAATTGGAGTTAGGATCATGCTTCAACGTGCACAATCACAATTACAATAAACAATGACAGTTGAAACCACTTTTATAAGATGTAGTTGTCAAAATGATTGGTCAATTAGGCATCTAGTATCTTTTTGAGCTTGCAAGGCACTTGTCCAGCAGGATGACACTTATGGTTGTTGACTACAATACTCAAATATTGATAAAAAAAGAGTTAGTAAAATAAAAGAGAAGTTGGAGATTTTTGTGTTGAAAAAATTTGAAGTAAAATACTAGTAAACCACAAACACAAAAAGGGAATAAAAAGGGATGTCCTTTGTCCAAAATTTGTAAACCTATCGTCTCTCACCTGTCCATCCGTGTGAAAGAAAGAACTCAAAAAGGGGGCTTTGGATTTGAAGAAAAAGGTGAAGCAAAAAGTTGTCAAGAAACTCAAAAAGTTTTTGCTAGTTGTGGCAAAAATCAAGAATGCTAACTTCTTCATTGAGGCTCCCTTTTTTGCCTCTTCCTCACTCTCATCCTGTGTTTTCCCCTTTGAATTTCACTAAAGTTGTTCACTTTTACAACCCCAATTGTCCCCTCAATCCTATTTCATCTTCCAAAAGATGTGGTTCAACAACTTCATCTTCCAATGGACATACGGTATTACTACTTTTCTCTCTGTGTTAATAGCTAAAATGGGGTTTTGATTTTTGTACTGCGATTGACTTTGTGGTAATTGGGAAAAATGGGTTCTTGAAAAAATTGGTGTTTGATGATAGGAAAGCTCAAAACTTCTTAATAGCTAAAATGCATAGGTTGGGTTTTAATTTTTGAACTTCTGCTTGCTATTGATTTTGTGATAATTAGAAAAAAAAATGGGTTCTTGGAAATTTGGTGTTTGATGGGAGGAAAGCTCAAAACTTTATTGTTGTTCTGACTTGTCCAGGAAAAAAAAGGGATATGATGTTCTCCCTTTACTTGGAGTTTGTGTGTGTAGTGTTAGATAGCTATCTGTTGCTACTGTATTGGTGATTGGTAGTGCTTTCTATGTAATATAGAAAGTTAGCTTTCTTTTATCAGAAAGTCAAATGTTTCTGGATTTGAAACATGCAATTGTATGCTTTTATCATGGTTGGTTATTGTCATTTGAGTAGGTTTGGGGCTTTTGTTAGAAAGGAAGAAGTTTCCCCATTTCATCTTGTTTGTCGTCCTTTTTTTTTTTAATTCCTTTTAGAACAAATGGCTTAGTCAGTCCTGTTGTATTGATCTTTCCATTGTCAAACTGGAAAGTGAAGTTGTTAGAGAAAAACCACTTGGTTACAATGAGTGGAACAAGTTTGCATATCCTACTACTACTAACAACAGTCTTAAGTTGCTTGGACTCTTCACTTTCGGTGTCGCACCCGGTCGACACACGTGGGTGTGTGATACGTACCCCATTTGGTCAGTCGGTTTTGGGTACTTTGACTAAATTCGAGGAAGAAATTCTAGTCAGATTCAATGATTTCTATAACCAAAACAAAAACTAAGGTGAAATTGAAGAAAATGGAATACCTTGTATATATAACTTTCTATTGTCACTCCCTTTCCTTTTTATCTCCTTCCAAGATTCTTGTCTTGATCAATATTTCTCCTCAAGTTCCACATAATATCTCATTATTTTGGTTTTATAACTTTGTTTTTAGATATTTGAATTATTTTTAGCTAAGTTGCTCTGACTAGGGTTCGTATGTCCGATACGGGTGTGGATCTAGAGGTCGGATCCTTCCTGATTTAATTTTTAAGATTCAGGGATATGGATCCATACGTGTGTAGGGATTCGCCTAAAAATATCTTAAAATCGAGTTATAAAACCTAAATTATGAGATCTAATGTGGAGAACTTGAGTAGAATCCTGGAAGGAGATTAAAGGAAAAGGAGTGACATAGAAATTTCTATATAAAAGGTATTCCATTTTATTCAATTTCACCTTAGCTTTTGTATTGATTACAAAAATCATTAAAACTGTCCGGTCTTTCCCCATCGATTTTGGTCAAAGTACCCAAATTCGGCTGACCAAATCGAACACGTATCTCACACCCACACCCATGTCGTGTCGACACGGGTGCAACACCAAAAGTGAAGAGTCCGAGCAACTTAGATTTTTAGCCAAATCTTGACACCCGTATCCATGCATGGATTTGTATCCCCGAATCATAAAATTTAGATCATAAAGGATCTGACCTCTAGATGCGCACCGTACTGGACATCCGCACGGACCGCGCCCTAGTCCGAGCAACTTATCACATCACCTATGGCATGTTTGGATGCTCTAGCCTCAAATTGTTGAGCTTTTTTACGCTGCATAAATTTTCAGTAACTGCCAACCACACAAACTAGAGGCTCTCATAATAATGCATTTTCATGCATCAGTTGGTTTTCACTTATGATTTACTGCCAGGGGCCTCTGTTTTCTGTGTGCTGGTATAGTGGCCAGATGGAGATGCTGAAAGATATTGCAGCAATGATAATTTGAGGAATGAAGATGATTATGCAATTCAGATGTTTGGTTCTGATGAAGAACTCAGCTCTCAGATTCCAACTCAAGCTCAGACTCTTGTTGAAGGCTCAGGATCAGTTTTGGTATCAGAGTATAAGCCAGTTCCGGATGTGGACTATCTGCAGGTTTGACTTCTTTTTACTCTTCGATTAAGGACGTTGTATTATATTCCCTCCATTCCAAAATAAATGAATTATTGGGGTATGACATGTCCCTTAAGAAAGTTACTGAAAGACATTAATTAAAAGTTAATTTGTCAATATCACCCCTTTGCTTCTTCCCAAACTTTTCTTAAAACTAGAGATAGTCGATGAAGAACCCATTAAAATGAAGGGTAATTTTGGAAATAAATAATTAATACATCTTTGAACTTTGAAAAATCCATTCATTTTGGACCATTAAAAAAGTGCCAGAAATTCATTTATATTGGAATGGAGGGAGTACTTGTATCGAATTGGAACTGCGATGACATTTAAGAGTATATTGCTTGTTTACCCTCCTCCTTTGGATATTTATTACCTGCAGATAGTCCACTTCAATATTATTTGAGTAATCATCTTCCATTTGGCGTTTAACATCTTTAGTTAAGTAAACGAATATGATAGATCAGATCAAATTGCTAGTAATTTTCGACTAAATTACTAGTTACGTCTAATTGTGGTTGGGTTATTATGTCTTTGTTTTGATGGATCAAAATTTTAGATTGGACTTGCACTTTTCCTTAATTTTGCGAATTCCTGAGTGATTCAACCTCTGGTCTATGTAATCTTGGGAAGGAGCTTCTTGGGTAGCCATCTATAAGCCATTCTTCTTTGTTAGGTGGTCTTCTGAAACTGCATTGAAAACCTGAGAGTGATATCTCTTTAGATTATGAGAAAGAAGTAATCCGTCAAATTGTTGCTGGCAAGCAGTCTAAAGCTATTTGGCTGGCCAATTCAAGTGTCACTTTGAGCCAACAAAATCGACTAGTTTGATGTTTCTGATGTGTCCATGAATGTACTTATCAGATGTGTCTGTGAATGTAAATAAGAGAGATATTGCTCCTTTCATGTTTTCAGGAGTTGTTAGCTATTCAACAACAAGGTCCAAGAAATATTGGCTTTTTTGGGACACGAAACATGGGATTTATGCATCAAGAACTTATTGAGATTCTAAGCTACGCCTTGGTCATTACGGTATGGTTCTCTTGTCTTAGTTGAAGGAGATAGTGAATTAATGACTTTGAGCTTTTCAATGTTTCTTCAACTTCTTCTTTTTCCAGAAAAATCACATCTTTACTTCTGGAGCAGCAGGCACCAATGCTGCTGTCATAAGAGGTGCTCTTCGTGCTGAGAAACCGGAGCTGCTAACTGTGATATTGCCACAGAGCTTGGAAAAACAACCTCCGGAAAGTCAGGAGTTATTGTCAAAAGTAAATGCATTTACATTTTGTTTTTGGTTGCATCTATTCATAAAATTGTGCTTCATTGTGACAGAAATGTCACTCTTGTTATCTTTCCATTAAAGAAAAGAGAAGAACCGTCATTAGTGGTATCACAAAACAATTTGCGAAAAAGAATATATCATCTTTGTTGTTCCTCATTCAAATGCTTTTCTTTCTCTCTTCCCCTGTTATAAATAACCACAGTCGTTGCACTGTGTCTCGTGGATTTAACTATCTTTGAAAGAGTCTTCCTCTTTTTTTGATGTTTTTTTGGGTTTAAATTGTTAGATATGGAGGAGAGAGAACATTTCTTTTAAATATTATTTGCTTCTTACTATCCCAGAAAATAAGTCTTCCTCCTCTTGTGTATTCCTTTCTCAAGTAGAAGGAATCATTCGTAAGAGCTGCAATCTCTGATCTTCTCTTTGACTACATGTACTGTTTAATAATCAAATTGTTATATACTGACACATTTGGAGTCAACATCTCTTGGAATATTTTATTTCAGAGGCTAAATTACTGAAGGTGTTGACCTGAAAGTCGATGGGCATACAAACTGCAGTTGTATGTATTTATTTTATTTAGGTACAAACAGGAACTGCAAAAATTAGTTGGAACAGACCTGTGGCACCATCTACCATTAGGTCTTTTAATTTTTAAAATTTACTTGTACTCCTTTATATTGCTAAGCAAGACTAGTAAGGAGTTGCAAGAGTTAATTTCCTACGTTTTGTTTGTTTAGCTAATTTCATATATTCACCATACAACCAACAACACCTGAGTTCTAAACTAGTTGGGGTCAGTTATATGTATCATTAGTTACCATTCGACTCTTTCTGAAGTCCATTTCATTCAAATATTATATGATTTGACTTTGAAGGAAATTCGGGTTCTCTAAAGCCTAAAGCTATTTCTCTCACTCACACCCTTATTACTACACAGATGCACAAGTTTCTAACTTTGGCATCTCCAGATGTAGCTTTAGTGTAACAATGACAATTAAGTGTTGTCCCAACCAGTTGGTATTATATATACGGATCATTTGAATCCACTATATTATGTTCTTAGCTAAGTCGGCATTTTTGAAAAGATTATAGGTCTGTGAGACACTTTCTCGGTGTGATTTTCATTATAGGCCTAACACATCTTCTTTTATCATCTTCGTTCATCAGTGTCACACCTATGAGCCGGTGCTTGTGGAGGCTTACATAGGACACGGCCAAACCGCCTCATGTTGCATTCTCGCATTTTATCCTTTGTGTGTGTGCTAGAACCCTTTGTTTGATGTAATCATTTCTAATCTTGTCCAATCTTTTGTGACAACATCCATCTTAACATAGGCATTGTACGATATTCATCTTGTGGATGCATTGAGTGCTAATATTTCTGGTCTTACAACTGTTATGTAGACAGTACCTTTAACACTGTTGGGTATTTTTTCATCCCATGCTCCGTAAGTGAGCACTTGTCTGTTTTAGCTATCATCTTCTAATTCGTGTGTTACATCTTTTCTATCATGCTATTTCTTGGAAGGCTGAGCTTAGATATTTGAATTATATACAATTATGCATCATAATCCTATTTAATTTCTTTTTTTTTTTGAAACTGCTAACTTTGTATTCCTCAGCATTAAGGGCTATGCTGGCCACCTCCAAAAGTGTTAGTTACATAGAAAAACCAACAAAAAAAAGAAAACAGGACTACTTACAAAGCTCCTATGAAATCTACTAGTTGAATTTCTTCTTCTATGTTCATTTCTTTACACCAAAAACCTAAAGTGGTAATTACTTTCCACTTAATCTTCTCTATAGTGCATTCTTTCCCTACAAAAATTCTCTGATTTCTCTCCTTCCAAATGATCCACCAGATACAAGCAGGTACTGTTCTCCACCACCTCCTCTGGCTCTTACTACCTCCCCTTCTGACCCAACAACTTAGTAGGTCTGCTGTATGTTCTGGCATAATCCAATTTAGGCTAGCTTAATTGGTGAAAAGAGCCCATACTTGTGTTGTTACTTTGCAGTGGAGGAACTAATCCTATTTAATTTCACTATACCTTTGTTATTCTTATGGGGAGCTAAACTAGCGGCATATATATTATGTCTTACTTTTAGGTTTTTTTGATAAGGTAAATAACTTGATTGGGAGAATCCCGTATACAAGCCGTATACCAAATTAAAAGAACCTACACCTATGTCTTACTTTTAGTTGTCCTAAGAACCTTTCTCCTCAAAGTGCTTCTCGACAATTCCAACTTTTGGTTGAGTTTCTTCCATTGACTCAATCTCATATGAAAATAGCATTTCACCGTGGAATCTTATCCTTCGTATTATTGGTTACCTCACCCTATTTAGGTAACAAGTATAGATTTGAGCCAAGTCCCTAGTATACACCTACAGTAATGGCAAACTCCTTAATATCTCCTTATATTGATCCTTCACTTGTGACTGCTCTTTTGTACATGTGTTTTATGAAATTATATATTTGATATGAATTTCTTTCTTCTCAAGCATCCATTGACAAACTATTTCTTGATGCTAATACCATTTGAAGATCCTTCTTTCTTTTTCTATAAGTTTTCATCTATCTTTATAGCAAACGTTTAGTTTCTTGTGGATCTAACAGCCAATATCAAAACTATCCATCTGTCACCCTTCGTATTGTCTCTTTATCTTTGCTTTTTTCTTGTACGACTCATAAGTTTGATACCATGACAGTTTGCAAAACTTTGAAAATCTTCTTTGTTCTTACTCTCTTTATTCCATTTTATCTGATATCATTTTCTTTTTAGTGTATTTGAAAAATAACACCTTTCTTTCTATATTTGGAAACGATTTACTTTAGGCATCCTATTTTACTTTTAATGATATGCTTTTATAGCCACACAGATGTGATGGCATGTTTGATGCCACAAGTTTCAAAAGTCTTTATAATTTTGAAAAAGTTATATGTGGTAACTTTCCACATTTAATGTACATTTATAATTTTTGTTGCCATACTACTACAACCACTTCAAGAGCTTCCAAGCCTCTATAGGGATACCATCCGACATGCTTTTCTACTCCAACATTTTCATGGCATCCTTTACTGTAGAACTAATTCTACGAGTGTAACTAAGGTTTCTATATGTCAAGGACCTATGAAGGTCTGTAAAGCTATCCTTGTCATTTGTGTTGAGTGATTGATCTATCTCGTCATTATAAGTTGAATGCTAGATTTTCAATGTATAGTTGCATCCTTTTCCATATAGATCTAACATATTATGTAAGTTTTACCACATTCTTATTTAAGCTAAAAATCCAGTTGAATTGAAATTTTCTCTAGGTTCAAACTTCTGATGAAGCAAGTTTTGTATCTCTATAACCCTCAATTAAGATTTGTCATCAAATAGCTTTATCGTGGTTATATTCTGAAAATTAAAATGCACTTCTTCTGTTGCTCTTTTAGTGGACATGAGTATTGGATACCCAGAAGTTTTTGACAAGGGAGACGGCTAAGACGCCATTTTAACGATCTGAATGATGGAGTTTTGAAATTATTTAGTCTTTTCTAAATTTCGTGTTTTGAATAAAAAAGTAACATGTATACCTAATATGGCTTGCTAATATGACTCACGATGGATTCCAAGTTTCAAGAGAGGAGGAACCAAGGCTTCTTCCGCTTTAAACAACTACTTTATAATGACTTCTGATTGAATGTACAGGCTGAATTTGGTCTCTGTCAGTCGTTTATAACTCATTAAGAAGAGTTTAATGTTCAAGTTGATTTCCACCAAGTTTGTTTGTGAAATGCAACAATAGTGCAGTAGTTACCAGCACTTCCAAACGGTATCATAATGTTGACTTTCTTGGATTTGCAGGTGAAACATGTGATAGAAAAACCTCACAATGACCATCTCTCACTGCTAGAAGCTAGCAGGTACGAAAAGAGCATCCTTTTTGAATGAATTGGGTATACAATCTCCATTTCAAGTTGAACCAGTTCCCTTGTATGTTTTAGCATGGAAACATGAACATCTGATGTCTTGTACACTTTTCAAACATCTATAGGTCTTCAATAGTCGTTCTTCCATGTTGTAGTTAAGTTGATTTGTTTCTTGGCAGAATCTGCTTTTTATGATATGAAGTTCCCTGCCTTGGTGCAGAACTGTGTAGAAGTGACGTGCTGAAATGAAATATCATGACACGACATAACCTAGTTATGTTCTAGATTTTCTACTTCATATTTTTCGTAAAAGTGGAACTAGTTCTGAATGTGCTTTTTATCGTAATACTTCATAACATAGGAGTGCATTGTCTTGTTGTCCGTCCATGCTAGTAGTTGTAGTATTTCTCTTGTCATATTGCGTGTTGCTGTATCCGTGGTGAATTCTAACGGGTGGTTGATCCCCTTTGAATTGGTTTTGCTGGTGATGTAGGCTGTGTAACATGGACATCATTTCGCAAGTGCAGCAAGTTATTTGCTTTGCCTTTCATGATAGCAGATTGCTTATGGAAACATGTCAAGAAGCCAAGAATCTTAGGAAGATTGTTACTCTCTTTTACTTGGACTAATGAATAGCAACAACTTGTGTTCATAGATTCTTTGCTATTGAATATACGCATGCTATGCATGTATGGAAAATACTGCAATTCAGAAATGTTGTTCATACTCATGCCATAGAGGTGTCGATTTCGACATGATTTATAGATGTATGTATTTATTTTTGCATGAGGTGCAATGCTTCCTTGTATTTCTACATATATCTTGCTCTACTTAGTTGAACAACTATATGTTTTTTCTGGTAATGTAAATCAAAGTTCATCTATATGGTTTCGTATTGGAAAAATACCTGATTAAAATTTATTTTTTATATAAAAATATTTACTTTGATAAAATTTCTTAATATTTCTTATACTTTTTCATAATCATTATCTTTTAACATATTATTTCTAGTTTTTGAGATTCAGAATTTTGAATAGTCCAATAAAAGTTATAGTCCGTAGATATTAATAATTTTAATAAAGCTTAAATTAATACTAATGCTAACAAAAAGAATTAATTCAATACCAAGAATGACAATATTGTTGAATATTGGTTCTTTAATTTTATATTGATTTAGACATTTAAAATTGAATTAATAATTACTATTTTTAAACATATTCTTTAATTATTACCATCTATAGCAATATATAGCAATATTATGTATATTTATTTTTGAGCAACTTTCACATATAGCTAACATAAAAATCATATTTATATGTTATAACTATAGTTTGCATAATTGCGCTCCATAACAAATTTTATATTTGCTATGGAGCTTTTGATTTGTATAATTCGCTAGATACATCCAATTTTATACAAATTGTTCAGTTTTGTATAAATTCATTTATACATTGTAATTTGTATAATAAGATCTGTATTTGTATAATTATAAGTGTATAGGATGAAAATATATATATTTGTATTTGTATATACACTTTTCTCTCGCTTTATACAAACACAAACGCATTTTATACATTTGTATACCGAAAATGACTAATTGTATACCGAACCAGATGGCAAAAAAAGGGGATGTTTCCTGCGAATTACAAATAAAATAAACTATGGCTATAACATTTAATTTGAATTAATAGTTTGCTATTTCATACAATTTTTCCTTTATTTTATTAGATCTATCCTTCTCTTTGCGTTCTTTCTCCCTTTCTTTCTGTCTGTCGCTCTTTCTTTTCCTCCGTGCACCCCCTTTCTCTCTATGCTCTTTTTCTCTTTCTTTTCCTCTCTGCACCCTCTCTCTATGCTCTTTCTCTCTTTCTTTTTCTCCCTGCATCCCTTCTCTCTCTATGCTCTTCCTTGATCTTTCAATATTATAAAAAAAATTGGGCTTTTATCAAAGGCTGAAGATCTATAGAAAAGTAAGGGAATTTTTCAGAAATTAAAGAATTGGGGCTGCTTAGTTTATAGAAGAAGTTGATTAATTATATATTTATTGCTTTGACGTTGTCGACAATTTCCATTCTAATGAAGGTTATATAAATAATTGTGTTCATACTTGATGAAAATTTAAAGATTTGAATATTTCTATATATGAAGATTTGAAGATATGAATATTTGAATATATGAAGATATGAATGTTTAAAGATATGAAGATTTGAATAAATAAAGATTTGAAGATATGATGTCATCTTTGTGGCCCATACTTCTTCATATCTAAAGGTGAATTCGCAGGAGAAAGTGATATTTGAAGATATGATGTCATCTTTGTAACAAATGAATAGACATAATAAACTACAAAATGAATTAAACTTGAATTACAAATGTATTACACGCATATTACTGTTGAATTAGAAGAGAATTAAACATGAATACAAAATGTAGCAAACGAAAGAGCATTTTATGATTTGTAAATCGAATAAAATTTGCATTAATAATGAATTAAACAAGTAATCCAACCGTAACAAATCAACCAATAAACTACAAAATGAATTAAATGTGTATTAAAAGTATATTACACAAATATTAAAGTTGAATTAGAAGAGAGAATTAAGCATGAATAAAAAACGTAACTAATAAAAGACCAGACAGTGATCTATAGAGTGATTTAAACTTGTATCAATAATGAATTAAACAAGTAATCCAATAGTAACTAATCAACCAATAAACTGCAAAATGAATTAAACTTGTATTAAAAAGTGTATTACACAAATATTAAAGTTGAATTAGAAGAGAGAATTAAGCATGAATAAAAAACGTAACTAATAAAAGACCAGACAATGATCTATAGAGTGAATTAAACTTGTATCAATAATGAATTAAACAAGTCATCCAATAGTAACAAATCAACCAATAAATTACAAAATGAATTAAATTTGCATTAAAAGTATATTACACAATATTAAAGTTGAATTAGAAGAAAGAATTAAGAATGAATGAAAAACGTAACTAACGAAAGACAAGAGAATGATCTATAGACTGAATTAAACTTGTATTATTCATGAATAAACTGTATTATATGTGTCTTATAAATTATTTTGATTTGTATCACTAAGAACGTGAGTGATGTTTGCAATATGTATTATAAATGTATTATAAGTGTGTTACCTAAACCATTTAGTTGGTATTACTAAGAAGAGAGTGAAGTTTGCAAATTATAAATGTATTATTCACGAATAAAATTTATATTATATGTGTCTTGTAAATTATTTTGATTTGTATCACTAAAAAAATGAGTGACGGTTGCAATATGTATTAAAAATGTATTGTGCATGTCTTATAAATGTATTATTAGTGTGCTACCTAAATTATTCTTGTTGGTATCACTAAGAAAGGAGTGAAGTGTGCAATACGTATTAAAAATGTATAATTCATGAATAAAACATGTATTACATGTGTCTTATAAATTATTTTGATTTGTATCACTAAGAAAAAGAGCGACGTTTTCAATATGTATTACAAATGTATTGTGTCTATATTATAAATGTATTACATATGTGTTACCTAAATTATTTTGGGAAAAAAGTCTGAAATATATCCGAACTTTGACCGAAATTGTTGTAACAATCCCAAACTTTGGGCAGGACCTATTAACCCCCTGCACTATTTAATAGTGTATTTTAAAGATATATATGTGCCCACGTGGACAAGTTACTATTTATAATGATGCAATATTTATGATGTCCAAGTGGACACTTATATATCTTTAAAATACACTATTAATTAATAGTGCAGGGGGGTAATAGGTACTGCTCAAAGTTTGGGATTGTTACAACAATTTCGGTCAAAGTTCAGATATATTTCGAATCTTTTTCCCAATTATTTTAGTTGATATCACTAAAAGGGAGTGAAGTTTGCAATATATATATTATAAATGTATTATTCATAATTTTAATACAATTATGAAACATATCTAATACAACTTTAATACAATTGTGATACAGTTCCGTAAACTTCATCTTTTTCAAGCTTCAATATAATATTTCTCCTAAAATCAATTCTAAATTTGGGATAAGGCATAAGTACCCCCCAGACTATGACCGAAATTTCAGAGACACACCTAAACTTAACTAAGGTCCTATTATCCCCCGAACTCATTTTTTTCATATTTTTGTGCACCTTTTGTGCTGACATGGCACCTTCAACCACCCAAGTTGGTTGTGTTTGTACACACTCGCCCGTCATGTGTGTAAATTACTTATTTTTTATTTTTTTAATTAAAAATATATTATTATTTTTTAAAATTAAAATTTTAATTAATTTTTAAAAAAAAATCTTATTTTCTTTATCTTGTATTTAAATTAACTTAATACACATTTTCTTACCTTGTATCGAAACTTTGTTTTTACCTACATTCATTGTTTTTTCTCTTTATTTTTCTATTGATTTTATTTTCTTTGTCTTTCGCTTTGATTTGATTTCAAATTTAATTCCAAGTCTTGTATTTAAAATAAGTTAATTTTGAACGGATATCAAAATAAGTGAAGAAAATCAAATAAAATATAAAAAAAATTAAAAGTTAAAATTAAAGGACACTTTTAAAAAATAAAATTTAAAAATAAAATAAAAGTGAAAAGATAATAAATTAATTAAAAAAAGTTTAAAGTGAAAAGAAATAAAAATAAATATTTTACAAAGAAAGAAATAAAAATAATTAAATATATATAAGTTTAAATATCAATAAATATGTGTACTAACTAATTATAAAGTTATCAATCAAAAAATGACATGTGTCCAATTTGTGCACTCATCACTTGCCTTCAAGAGAGTGTGCACACTCTCTATGCCATGTCAGCGTTTGTGGTGTATTTTTTCCATTTTAAATTAGTTTAGTAGGGTAATAGGACTCTAGTTAAGTTTAGGTGTGTCTCTAAGATTTCGGTCATAGTCTAGGGGGTACTTGTGTCTTATCCCTTCTAAACTTAACCAAACCCTCTTAAAATTGAGCTATAAACTCCAAACGACATTTTTAATTATTTGCAAGAACAACATATCCAAACTAATCACAAATTCGTAAAACTCAAATAATGAATTCAAAATTTGAAGCTTTACAATGATCGGTGAAGTCTTGCTGTTGTAATTTTAGAGATTTGAAATTCCTGCTTGGACACATGATTTTATACAAATTTTTGATTTTTCTGTTCCTCTTCTCGTCGTATTTTTGGGTTAAAATCGTGAAATATGGGTAAAAACTGATTTGAAGATAGTTCTTTAAATGAAAGTTTTAAAGAAGAAGAAGAATAGAAAGAAGAAGAAGAATAGAAGGAAGAGAAAAAATAGCAGAGAAAGAGGGAAAGAGGCGAAGATAGCATACTTTCACTATACAATTTTTTTTAATTTCAAAGAATTGCTATATTTAGTTAGAAATATTATATTGCCATAGATGGTAAATATTTTCTTATTATTGTATATTTATGTGATTTACCCAAAATTAATACAATATGTGGTTGACAATTTAGAAACTTACGTAACTAATATCCATAAAAGTAATGAAAGAATCTGTTTACTATTTTATACAAAATATAAAATATAATAATTTATATTTGAATAGCTAATATCTACATAAATAATTTCATAACTAATCCTTGCTACTAATGACATAATGTTAACTAAGTATCAAATAACTAGAGCCGTTAATATGGACTAGGTCCGCGGGGCTGGCCTCTGGCCTAGCTTAATCCGTGATTTAACAGGGCTAGTCTATAATTTTTGAAGCTCACTTAAGAAATGGGTTTTTTAGCCCGATTTGGATAAGCCT
Source organism: Solanum etuberosum (assembly GCA_029582245.1). Taxonomy (NCBI): domain Eukaryota; kingdom Viridiplantae; phylum Streptophyta; class Magnoliopsida; order Solanales; family Solanaceae; genus Solanum; species Solanum etuberosum. The sequence goes on along the minus strand of JAJONR010005912.1, from coordinate 12,715 downwards.
GCTGGTTTGTGGGGGCTTGAGCAATCTGAGTTGGGCCGGTCCGTAGCTAGATAAAAAAATAAAAATAAAATATAGTATTAAAAATAACAAAATCCAAACTCAAAGGCTATTGAGAGTTTGAAATATCAAGATTCAGAATCATCAAACGTGATGTACTTAGTTTTCCTATTACTAATGTATAATCAGAATCATCATTCAATATTGGTGAACGTATTCTCACCAAGTATAGAAGTTGCATCCATCGTGAACATATTCAAACACTTAATTATAGCTATTCGAAATTGGTTGCATGATTTTTCTCAAACTAATAATATTTTTTTTGTGTACATTTAAATACTATACAAAGTTCTCAAATTTATCATGTTTTGCTTTTTCATGCTAAGACTTTTTAAATGCACAAGAATATAATAATCAACACAAGAAAAATTATGAAGTATTGAAGTCTAGAGAAACAATTAGAAAATGCACAAAATGGGTGATCGGAGCAATTGTTTTAGGTTAAAGATTTATATATATATATATATATATACACACTTTCATGAGTTATTAAACTCCACTGCACAAGGAAGATATGGATATCAAAATTGAGGCACATATTTAATTACTCCATTCTTCTTATTATATTAATTGTTCATTTTTCTATACGTCATTTAGAAATTATAAATAATTTTTAAAAAAATTATAAAGTCGTTCTTTATTTTTTTTATTTTTTAAAAACTTTACAACTTATTCACACTTTTTTTTAAAAAAATAGTTAGTTTTGTTTTGTTTTTGTACATTAACAAGTACTCTGTCTCTTTCATATATTACTTTGTCTGTGCTGACCTGATAGGTTTCTTAAGAAATTTTTAACTAGAGTGTATTTAATTGAACTAACATTATTAATAATGCTTTAAAATTATAAATTTGACTGCAATTACTTTATGTAATTATTTAATATTATTCTTAAGAATAATATAGAAAAAGTATAATATTTTATTTTTTTATCTGCTAAAATGGTTTGAACAAATAAAATAAAAAATTTATTTTTCTATCGAATCCAAATAAAATAAAATAGATCAAAATAATTTAAAATAACTATTTTAAATAGCATGAACATTTAATATAAACAAAGGAAAACTAGATGCTATCAAATTTAATGAAGTGTCGTATCGTGTATTCCCTCAAGATACAGATTTCCATTAATAAAATATTATCCAAAGTCCAAAAAATAGCTATAAATCAAAAAAGAAATTCATATGAATATAGGGGTTGTTTTATAAAACTACGATAAAAATTTATAATATTTTTTAAAAAAAATGTAAATATATTTGTAAAGTTTTAATTTGTTTTTAAAAATTAATTAGTAAAAGTTTCTTTCTTATTTATAATTTATTAAAAGACATTAAAATAAAAAAAATGATCAATTAATATTAAATAAAAAAATTACTACAAATTTCAAATTTAAGCTCAGTAATCAAGTCTCATGAAACATAGGAAGTAAAGTTTGTACCCATTGAACACTTAAATCTTAATAAAGTTATATCTATTTGACACAAAATAATAATAATTAAAAAGATAAACATGCGTGTATTTCAAACGCATATGCATACCAAATGGACCAATGAAATGATGACACATGTCGATTGTATTAATTTTTTTTTAAAACTCTATTTAAATAATTTAAAAAGAATTTTAAGAAAACAAAAAAATATATTTTTGAATTAACCCACCCGCACCCCACCCTTCTCTATTGGAACTTATTTCCAATTTCACAGTGTCGCTGCAGTTCAATCCACCACTAAAACATAGCCTCCACCTCTTTCTTCTTTTCTATCGAATCTTATTCTTTTCACCGATGTCAATAATATATCATTGCTATCCATCTAAGTTAATCCCTCAATCACCTTTCATTCTAATGACATTAAACCTTTCATTCATCTTTTTTTCTCTAGTAATCATTTATTACAAGTACATGAAAAATAATGAACTTTTGTCGAAAAGTAATAATCATTAACTTTGCTGAAATATTATTTTCATCGAAAACAATGGAGCTTTGTCTGATTATTTAAGACCTTAATTAGATCTACACAAAAAGAAAAAAAGCAGAAGAAAAATTGTAGTGAGGAAGATGTTGCTTCTTTCTTTTATTATTATTATTTATTTATTTAATTTAGGTGTATAAGTTGAAAAGAAAAAGAAAAAAAATATTATTTCTGATGTTCTACGTGTTTAAGGAGGGTGATGTACACGTTTTTTTTTGTCAGTCATCATTTTGTGTTTAATTGGAATCACTTATGAATATATAAAATGTTCAATACATACAAGGCTAAGAGCTTGTTTGACATTGCTACTAAAAACTACTTATTTCTAGAAACATTTTTTTAAAATAGGTTTTTAGAAAGCTGCTATTGAAAAAAAGCAATTTGTGTTTGGTTAATTCATTTGAAAAGTGTTTTTGATAAGCAAATTATGTTTGATTAATCTTTTTTAAAAAGTGCTTTTGAGGTTCAATTACGAAAAAGGGTAAGTATCAATGTCCTTTTAATATTAAGATTATTTTGTAAAGAGAAACTATTTTAAATATTTATTATAATTTTTTTAATTAAAATGTACGTATTCAAATTTTCAATCGATATTATACATACACAAATAAATATATAAATATTAACATGATGATTTAAATATAATAAAAATATCAAGTAAAATAAATTTAAAAACCATTCCACAAATTAAATCACTATATATGAAAAATTCACCACAAAAATAAATAAAGTCCTTCATATGTTTAATCCTACAAAAATATTGTTGTTACCTTTATTTCTTATTCTGTAAAATAATATGTAAAATATAAAATAATAAAATATAAACATAAAATAAAACAAAACACTATTATATAAAAAATAAAATTCTTGAATGAAATTCAACTAAACTTATGAGATAAGCTAATTAACTAATAAGGGATATATATATATATATATATATGGGAGGGATATTTTAATCTTCCCAAAATAATTTTCTGCTTCTGCTTTTTTTAAGAAGCAGAAGTTTTTAGCTTCTTCCCAACAATATAAAAACTGCTTCTGCTTCAATTTAAAAGCATTTTTAGAGGTTTGCCAAACACTTGATTTTTCAAAAAAAAATATTTTTTTCTCAAAAAATAAAAAATAAAAGCATTTTTGGCCTCTCAGCAACAATAGCAAACAGACTCTAAATTGAGGTGTCTAAGTGAAATCTACGGTTTAAAACAAATAAAAAAAATATGATAAGATTTTTGGGACTTATCGTCCTCGATCATGTGCATGCGCTTCAATGCATGGCTTGCTGTCTTAAAACTAATCACATGCGTTATTAATTAAAAAAAAATAAGGGTGGGGGGCTAGGGTGAGGGGCTTATTAGGGTTTCATTTGATTCTCACATAACTTTTAGTCTTATACCTTATTAGTTATATATGCGGAATTTTTTTAAACAAGAACTGTAGTGGAATAATAAGTATTTATTCATCCTTAATTAGATGTATTGGGTTCGAGTCCTTCTGAATATAAAGTCTCTTTTATTAGAAATTCAATATGGGGCTTTTCAATACGAATTCGATTTTAATCGAGCTCTAATGTGACTGACGAACGCCTGACAGAAAATAAAAGAAAGTTATGTGAAAGAAAAAAAGATGAACTAAATTATTATTTTTGATTTCTCACCCGATGTCCGGTACCCTAGATGAACTAAATATTAGCAATATGTTTTATGTGGGAAGGGAAAAGATCAATCAAACATCGTAGAAATATAGTTTATGAATTATAATAATTAATAATTCAAAATAACTAAAAAGCATAGAAAAAATTATTATAACTTTTTTTTGGTTTGATTCTCAAATTTCAAATACCGCGATATAAATTAAAAAGAGATAATAATTATCTTAGGAATTATCACTTCATGATAAATGCAGCCAAATGCATGTGCTACTGTTCCTTAAAAAATGAGACTTTATATTTGGGAAAAAAGTCTGAAATATATTCAAATTTTGATCAAAATTGCTGCAACAATATCGAACTTTGAAAATGACCTTTTACCCCTGCACTATTTGATAATATATTTTAAAGGTATATATGTGCCCACGTGGACATCATAAATATTGCATCATTAAAAATAGTAACATGTTCACGTGGGCACATACATACCTTTAAAATACACTATTAAATAGTGCACGGAGATAAAAAGTCCTCTATAAAATTTGGTATCGTAACAGCAATTTCGGCTAAAATTAAAGTATTTTTCAGACCCTTTTCCCTTTATATTTCGTTGTGTGTTTTTGTCAAGATTCGTTCACATTCCAAGAATTCATTTTGTTTTATGTAAATTATTCTCTCCGTTAATGTTTTTGAAAAAATGTAGTTAATAAATTTGTTTGAGACTTTTTCAGTTAATAGAATAAAATTAATAGAATAACTTATTAATTTTTATACTAATTTTTTTTTTTGATATTCTTCTCTCTTTAATATTATATTATTATTTTTTATTTCGTTTTTATTTTCTTATTTCAAAATATTATTTTTTCTTCTTTTTTTTTCCACATATTCACCATATACAATTCATATTTTCTATAAATAATTATTTTATACCATAATTTTTAAATAATATAAATTTAATGTACATTGTGTTATTTATTACTTCCTCCATCTTATTTTATATGGCATCACTTACACTTTTTTTAAAATTTTTGTAATGGTTATATTTTTTTATACAATTATAATTTATAGTAAAATTAACTTAACTTTTATATAAAAATAACAGGGATAAGACACAAGTATCCCTTTAGATTATGACCGAAATCTCATAGACACGCCTAAATTTAACTAGGGTCCTATTACCTTTTGTGTTGATGTGACATCTTCAACCACCCAAGTTGGTTATGTTTGTACACATGCGTCTGCCACGTGTGTAAATATATATTTTTAAATTTTTTTTGAAAAATATTCTTATTTTCTTTATCTTGTATTTAAATTAATTTAATACACATTCTTTTACATTATATCGAATTTTTTTTTACCTTCATTCATTGCTTTTTCTCTTTTATTTTCTTTGTTTTGTTTTGATTTGATTTAAAATTAATTCCAAATGTCTTGTATTTAAAATAAGTTAATTTTGAAAGGATATCAAAATAAGTGAAGAAAATCAAATAAAACATAAAAAATTAAAACGTTAAAATTAAATAACACTTTTAAATTATTATTTTTAAAAAAATGCACAATTTTTTATAAAATTAATTAAAAGTGAAAAGATAATAAATTAATTAAAAAAAGTTTAAAGTGAGAAAGAAATTAAAATAAATATTTTACAAAGAAATAAATAAAATTATATAAGTTTTAATATCAATAAATATGTTTACTAACTAATTATAAAGTTATTAATAAAAAAATGACGTGTGTCCAATTTGTGCACTAATCACTTGCCTTAAAGAGAGTGTACACACTCTCTATATTATGTCAGCGTTTGTGGTATATTTATTTCATTTTATATTAGTTTAGGAGGGGATAATAGGACCCTAGTTAAATTTAAATGTGTCTCTGAGATTTCGATCATAGATTCATAGTCTAAGGAGGTACTTGTGTCTTATCCCAAAATAATATATACAAAAATTAAGTTATAGAAAGTATACACCAAATTTAAGATTTAAAATTTATATTATAAAGATATTACATAAAAATGATTAGGTATATTAGAGACTTAATTAAAGACTTATAATTTATATTATGTTAAATTACAAGTTTTTTATAATATAAATAATAAAAAAGTGATTTGATGTTTATGAATAGTGTCGCACCAAATTTGAGGTGACACTATTCATACACTAAAATAGTAAATGATAGTGTTAGGTTGGAGTCCCAAAACACCAAAATTTACGCTAAAATTTTTTGGTGTAAAATTCGATATTTAGTTGGAGATGGTCTAAAGTTCACCATCTCCATCCCCAATTGTATTAACGTATATTGTATCAACTGAAAAGCATCAAAAAACTATATATAGTATTTATATTAGCTTTGTTTTGTATTGTGCATTTGCTACAAAACTCAAAATGTAACTGTGATCCGATAAATATTAAATTAGTGGAATTGAAAAAAAAAACTATGACATTTCGTAGTTTTTTAAAACACAAGTTGTGCATCGTAAATACAATTTTGACATTTATCAAGTTGAGTAACTTTTCCTACTTATTACTATAATTAAACAGACAAAAATAATATAATATTCTATCAATATTAAATTTAAGTTAAACTAATCAATGGTCCCTCACATTTTTTCTTTATATATACTTTTACCCTCTACCTATCTCTTTTATCTCTTTTCTTTCTTCTTAGCATTTTTCTCCAAAATTTGGCTAATTATATAATAGTCATAATTTTCAAAAAAGCTTGAAGGAATGGGAGAGATTAATGGGTAAAGTACATCAATCATTCTAATATGAGGGGAAAAAAAATAGTTATCTAATTTATTATGATAACATTTCGTAATATTATCGTTGTATTGGATAAAGTTCAGTTACTTTAGTACGAAAACAAGTAATCAAAATATGTTCACATTTAATTTGCAGATTTATGGGACATGATATGTTGGCACCCTTTACTGCTGGATGGCAGATTGATATGGGACCTTTAGTTATAGAAAAGGCAGAGGTTAGATATTTTCGTCCCGAGCTTTTAAATTATATGCATTGTTAGTATAATATATTTTTTTTAAGTATTATATTTGTAATTTTTTTTAATTTTTTTTGTACATTGTGTTAGGTCTTGCTCTGATTTTCTAATCGTAGTAGAAGAATAAATGCGTTATCGTAATTATTTTTAATTTTTCTGGAAGAAAAACATAAGTCTCATTCATATTTGGTTGTTTCTTTATCGGAGAAAAAGGTTGAAGTTTTATAAATTGAAGATGGTCTTCTCATACTTTTATACAATAGCATTTACTATGTAGTTGTTTAAGTATCTTGTTTAGGAGGAGATTATTTTTCTAATAGATTTTACATTGATTTTCATAATATATAAGTCACTTGACCAAATCATATTAAATATTACTCCATCTTTTAGCATAATTATTTTTTATCATCGGATTTATCATTGTGGTGATTTTTAATTATTAACTTGCACATGATGCTTTGATTATTTCAATTCCAACATATTGTTGGTTATTTGTGATTTTAAAAATAAGATAAATTATATATCATAACATGTAAGAATTTTTTATAATACGTAATGATGATATACATAACTTAAATTTTGTTGATTATTTACTTGAGAAATTTCAAATCTTTTATATGTGTTTTAACATTTGTGTAATTTTTGTTATAGGGTTCTTATGTCTATGATATAAATGGGAAGAAGTATCTTGATTCTTTATCTGGTTTATGGTGCACATCATTAGGTACTTAATTATTGCATTATTTTTTTGTACCCACTTAATTATTTGGTTATACTCTAAATATTTATTTTTATATAATACATAGATGCCATTCTTATGATTTTTTTTTTTCCTATTGGCTAATTATGTCTTTCATTTGATTCTGTTTTCTCTTTTGATTTGTGGGGTTTTTCTTTAATTTGTGGAAGCAAATTTATATTCCCTTTGTCTATTTTAGTTGTTATGTTACATTTTTCAAAAGTTAATTTGACTAATTTTTAAAGTTAAATTAAATTATATTAATTTGATATTTTAAACAAAAAAAAAAGATATTAAAAAATTATACAAAAAGCACTATAAATTGTAATTTTTTGTATATCAATACGATGAAAAATGTATCGTAAAATGTTAGTCAAATTTTTTATCGTTAGACTCTTGAAAAGGAAAGCATGACAACTAAAAATGGACGGAGGAAGTAGTTCCTCCGTCCATTTTTAGTTGTCATGGTTTTCTTTTTTAGAGTTAAACTGGTAAATATTTTGACTAACATTTTACGATGTATTTTTTCATTATTGATATGTTAAAAATTGTAATTTACAGTACTTTTCATATAGTTATTGTATATCTAAATTTTTTGTTTAAAATATCGAATCAATGTAATCTAATTACACTTTAAAAATTAGTCAAATTAACTTTCGAAAAATGTAACATGACAATTAAAAACAGACAGAAATAATAATAATTATGGCTTGAAATTTCGCAATGCAGGAGCATTTATTGGTTGTCACAATCTAGATATTCTCAAAAGATGCTGACCATATTTTTATTTATTTTGGATAGCTAACCCTAATCGTCGTATTAATATAAAATATTTTTACTTTTACAATACCCATAATAATGAATTTACTATATTATAAGTACGAATAATGAGGAGCGGGTCAGCCTGGATTTGTCTTTTTCTTTAATTTTTTTTATGTGTTTTAATTTATTTTTTATTTTAATATTTTCCTTAATATATGCTATGTATTTACAAAAATAGTAGTAAAAATCAACTTTAAATATATTATAAATTTAATTAACACTCAAAATTTTATCCGTACTACATAATTGAGATTGAGGGAGTAACATATATAATTTGAAAATTACATTAAGAGTACCATAAATCACAATAATTAACAACTTAAAATATTTGAAAAACATATTAAAATGTGATTAATACTCAAAATTTCGCATGTGTCACATAAATTGGAATAAAGGGAGTAACATATATTATTTGAAAATTATGTTAAGAGTATTATTAATCACAACTTAAAGTATTTAAAAACATATTAAAAATTTGATCAACTCTCAAAATTTAACACGTGTCACATAATTTGGGAGAAGAGACATAACATATATTATTTAAAAATTACGTACTTATAATATTTTTTAAAATATATTAAAATTTAATTAACTCTCAAAATATCACATGTGCCATAGATATTATTTGAAAAGTATGTTAAAAATATAATAAAAATAATCAACAACAAAAATATTTAAAAATTTTAGTTGACTCTTCAAATTTTATCTGTATCACATCAATTGAAATAACTAAACTGATATATATTTTATTAGCACCTCATTCTCTATGGGTGGATCAACCTAATAAATCTTTTCATTTTTCAACAATTACATTTATGGTGTGTTTGACAGAAAAAAAACTTTAACTCAATATCCAACATTTTATAAAATTTAAAAATTATTTAAATTATAGTAAGAGAAAAATATATGCAAATAAAACATTTTCTCTTTTAATTAATCTTTAATTTGATTGCTAGAAAATGACTTTTTATTTTATTTAAAAAACTACTTTTTTTTATGCTCACTTTGATTCCCACATGTTGAAAGCTATCTTTTGATGATCCATAAAGCTTGAGAAATTCTTGATTGGATTAAGTTATATACTAATTGATTGTGTAAATATTATTTATACATTATTATACTTAGAAGAGACTTTCACAATATATAGAATATGACGTGATTATAAATAAAAGTTCTTCATTTTTATTTAGATATTTCGATTTCAAACTCTGAAAATGTAACAACTCTTTATAAGAAGCGCTTTCCGTTTTAATGAATGTTATGCGAAACGAATCTGAATTATTGTAGGTGGGAGTGAGGCTCGTCTTATTGAAGCTGCAAATAAACAACTCAACACATTGCCATTTTACCATTCATTTTGGAATCGTACCACAAAACCTTCTTTGGTATATACATATTAGCAAATTCTTAGTTCAATCATTTGGCTATTAATTTATTATTAGTATTAATCCTTCCGTACCAAGAATGTTTATTTTGCTTCTCGAGAATCAAATTGTATCAATTTCTATGAATATTTTAAATATTGAATAAATTTGATTTAACTGAATTACGAAAATTAATCGGTTTGATTCTTGAGAAGCAAAAATTGATAATTATTTTGGGACAGAAGAAGAAGATTACTTATTGATTAATTGATTTTATTTTTTGAAACATATACAGGATCTTGCAAAGGAGCTCCTAGATATGTTTACTGCAAATAAAATGGCAAAAGTTTTTTTCACAAATAGTGGATCAGAAGCTAATGACACTCAGGTTTGTTAATCATCCACAAAATTTTAAAAATAGCAACGATAATAAATATAACGAGGCTTTATAGTTATGTTTTGGTAATTGTGTTTCATAGTTATAGTTCTGTTTATTATGGAGTCTGCAATTTGTATATTTCGCTTGCAAATATACAAACAAGGTAAGTATATGCAAATGAAAGTTGTAGTTTGTATATTTCGCTTGCCCGTTGGGCAAGTATATACAAACTCTGTATTTATACATATAGGGATTTTTCAGAACTCCGTTTGTATATTTCGATTGTCAATATACAAATAAGGTAATTTATTATATTTTTTTCGTAAATCGTATACAAATAGCTTGGGTAAACATATACAAATTCTGAATTTTTACAATCAAAAATCGAATTATACAAATTCTGGATTTATACAATCAGAGACCGAATTATACAAATTCTAAATTATATAATTAGAAAACGAATAGCAAAATTTCACGAAACTATAGCTATGGATTAAAAATAATTGAAATTATAACTATGTTACATAATATACTTTAGATGTTTTTCATTTCGCGTAATTTTTCCGAGTGAAATATTATGTAATTTGATTTGTTATAACATGATATTTAGTATTTATTTTAATTATTATTAAATAATTAACCTTTGACTTTACATGTTAATTATATATCTGTAGGTGAAGTTGGTGTGGTATTACAACAATGCCCTTGGAAGGCCAAACAAAAAGAAAATTATTGCTCAAGGAAACTCGTAATCATTTTTTTTTTTAATTTTTTAATTTTTTTTGTAATATGCATTTTTTTTTTTTTTTTTTTTAAATTTAATTTGGCTGACAATATTCTTCAAACAGATACCATGGTTCCACTTACATGACTGCTGGTCTCTCTGGGTAATATACTGTTCATTTTTATTTTCTATAGCGATATTTGATTAAATATGAAATTTAAATTAAAAAATAATATAAATTTTGTATATTTAATTTTTTTAAAAATATGATTTTAAACGAGTCATGATCATTTTAATACTTTTTATAATAAATTAAAATTAAAGAGTTTTCAAATATATAAAATTTATCATTTTTTGTAAGTAGATTGAAAAAGAAAACATCGTATACAAATGGTAATATTTGTTTTTAATAGGAGTGATAATATTATTACGTGAAAATATAATTCATTTTATCCATTTAAATTTAGATAGATTATTTAGTACATTTTAATCCAATCTATTTTAACCATGAGAGGATCTAGGGAATCAAAAAGGTGTTTATCTGATTCCTTTCGATACAAAATAATATTATGTATAAGGTATATTTTTAAATATCTTAAATGATATGTAAAAGGTTAACTCGGCAGTCTAGGACATTGAAATGCACCCCAACATTCAATATTCAATTTTCAACAGCTGCAATATTTCGAATCCCATAAGTGAAAATTTTCCACTGTTAATCTTAACTCAAATAACTTTTAAACATGTTAAATTCAATTTATTTTAATCCGTTCATAGTTAACCCAATCTCATTCATTTTATTTTGTAGGCTTCCAATACTACATCAAAAATTTGATTTGCCACCTCCACGTATTTTGCACACTCAGTGCCCTCATTATTGGAGCAATCACTTGCCAGGTATATATTTTTTTTATTTGCTCTTCTTATTGTATAAAATATAATATTGATCTTATATTATATGGTCTAAAATAAAAAATATATATATATGTCAGGTGAGACAGAAGAGGAGTTCTCAACTAGGTTGGCAAATAATTTGGAAAATCTTATACTCAAAGAAGGGCCTGAAACAGTAATTTCCATCTACTTTTATCAACTTATTATAAATTTTTTTTCTAGCGTAAGGTAAGGTCTGCGCAAATCTTATCCTTACTTTCGTGAGGACAAGAAACTATAAACTCTCAATTCAAGAAAATCATTTTTAAGAAAATAGTTTAAAAAAGAAATGGAAGAGTAAATGTTTATAGTAAAAGTTTTGAAGATGAAAATACCGACGGTATAAATATTAAAGATAATCAAAATAGGAGAAATAAAGTAGTAATAAAATCGAAGTATATGAAAATGCTAACGTAATAGTAATAATATTGATAAGATTACAGATAGATGCTCCAAACTAGAACTCTGTCATATAACTGTTAAGAAAGACAATGTTCTACTACCTACTAATCATCCTACCTAGCTCTATCTCTCCTCAAATGTATCACCGTCAACCTCTCGAACCTCTTCATCGCTGGAAAGTAGTAATAAAATCGAAGTATATGAAAATGCTAACGTAATAGTAATAATATTGATAAGATTACAGATAGATGCTCCAAACTAGAACTCTGTCATATAACTGTTAAGAAAGACAATGTTCTACTACCTACTAATCATCCTACCTAGCTCTATCTCTCCTCAAATGTATCACCGTCAACCTCTCGAACCTCTTCATCGCTGGAAAGTAGTAATAAAATCGAAGTATATGAAAATGCTAACGTAATAGTAATAATATTGATAAGATTACAGATAGATGCTCCAAACTAGAACTCTGTCATATAACTGTTAAGAAAGACAATGTTCTACTACCTACTAATCATCCTACCTAGCTCTATCTCTCCTCAAATGTATCACCGTCAACCTCTCGAACCTCTTCATCGCTGGAAAGTAGTAATAAAATCGAAGTATATGAAAATGCTAACGTAATAGTAATAATATTGATAAGATTACAGATAGATGCTCCAAACTAGAACTCTGTCATA